>JARFXV010001257.1:0-167444 GCA_031761425.1 Cosmopolites sordidus
TCCATTCCCCTCTGCGCCACCCAAAGTTTTTGAATTGATTGCGATATATATATATATATATATATATATATATATATATATATATATATATATATATATATATATGTTGTTGGTTGTACAAAATAAAATATTGTTTGTTACTAATTTAGTTCAGTAATGAGTGATAAAGGGTTCATAAAGGCTAATTCTGATAATATACCTGCTGTGGATATTTTTAAGGTCACAGATTTTCTTAAAAAATGGCATTCGGTTCAATTCAGCTAAAGGTTGAAATGCTAAAGCATCAATGTGAGTTTTTGTTAATAATAATAATGTAAATGAGAAACAAAATATTTCTATTAAATATAATTAAACGATTGGCCGTGCATCACGACAAAGTTATTGTGATGCTGCTATAAGTTTAGTTCAACTTAACCCCAGAAAAATGGTATTTGCACGGTAAAAGGAAGAGTATGTCCAAAACATAAAGTTCGTAGTAAAGCGTATGTTAACATTAAAGCGTATGTTATAGTAATAATCAATTCAGAATAAAATCAATCACTATTCAAAATTATGTACATATTTGTTGACGTCAATCACCATCACTTAAAAATATTCTTTTTTTGTTTTGATAGTCCTCGGCACAGAAAATGTTTGAATACTACTTTTTGTATTGAAAAACCATCATTCAAACCGAATAAATGTTAAAAGGAATAATAGGAAATATGTGTCTTCACATTCCATGATTCATAGGTGGTTTATTTAATTCGTCCCGTTTAGATTACTACTGAGGAAACATTGATTTTGATTTGGTGGACATGTAGATTTTACTTGGTGAACGTGCCCCAAAGAAAGCTGTGTATGTTTGTATGTTTGTTTGTATGTTTCCATCGACCGAAAGGTGATATTCACAGGAAACTGCATTCTACGATTCTCAAGGCATTACCTTCATCGACTGTTTGGAAAATGGAAAAACGATCACAAGAAAGTATTATGCTGCGTATTTGGTCAAATTTGATGAAGTGTTGACAAACATTTGGCCAAGAAAAAATGCAGCTTTATTAGGAAAATATACGCGTCAATTCGCCCATCATTACAACACCATAATAGGTCAAATTGCGCTACGAATTAATGCCGCGTCCACCCTATTCTCTAAACTTGGCTCCCTCCGACTTCGTTCTCTTTCCAAACGTGATGACATAGTTGATTGGAAAGCAATTCGCATTAAATAAAGACATCATCGCCGAAAGAGACGACTGTTTTACAGAATTCGACAAGTCGTACTTTCGGAAATTAGGCTTTAAAGTAAATGTCTTAAGCTAAAAGGAAACTACGCTGAAAAATAAATCGATTTCCTTCCATTAAAAAAAAAATTATTTAAGAAGTGTCCGACATTTCACTGTAATATCATTTTTTCATTATGTTTTGCAATCTTTTTTCAATATTTACAGTTTGATATGGTTACTTCACCATGAGGTTGATCGTGCATGTATAATGTTTAAATTTAGATATTTGGAATCCCTCAATAGTAAATCTTATATTTATAGTTATACTATCCACTCCCGATACAACCACCGCTATAGCATTACAATTATTTCCAACGCTCTATGTAATTACTTGCTGTTGCCCCACAGCTCGTACTGTCTTATTCGCTCTTTAATTTCCCGCTGCCTGCAGGCAGAAAAGCCTTGCGTACCGCCGTGCACTTGATGAATGGCTTTGTGCCTTTCTGCACAATTTGCTTCTAGCGTACTGAATCAAATCAAACATATAAACTGTGTTGCCACAATTAAACTATTTTCTAATGGTCTACCGATACGGTTTGAATGCGTGTTTGTAAATTAGATCAAGTATTTCATGTGGTGAAAGTTACACTTACTTTACCAAGAACTATAATCGTATATTTTTTCAGATAGAATTGTAGAGTGGAAAATAATGTTGATATTCATAGTATGGCAATAACGCATTGATAAAAGGAAAACATTGAATAATTTATATTTATTTATTAGTGTCATGTTTGCTATATTTTGTACTTTTGCTATATTTGCACATATGGATGCTCTAGTGATTTATTTTATTTAAGAGTTAATCTAATGGTAACCGCCATCGTTATTGATAGTCTTCTCCCATGTCACTGACAAATTTTTTGTTTCTTTTTTATACAATAGGGTGATTTTGAAACAAAATATTCTTGGAATTGGAAGAGAAGTATATTTCCAAAGTACTGTTCTGCGAAAACTTGATTGGACAGCTGTGTTTTACTTGAGGTAGTGTTCCAAATGATGACGATGGTGCACTCATTAGTAATGTCGTTTTTTGATACTGAACAATATATTATTTTATTTAAGAGTTAATCTAATGGTAACCCCCATCGTTATTGACGGTCTTCTCCCATGTCACTGATAAACTTTTTGTACCTTTTTTATAAAATGAGAGCGATTTTCAAGTAAAATATTCTTGGAATTTGAAGAGAAGTATTTTTCCAAAGTACTGTTCTGGGAAAACTTGATTGGACAGCTGTGTTTTACTTGAGGTAGTGTTCTAAAATGATGATGGTATACTCATAAGTAATGCCATTTTTTGATACTGAACAATATATTATTTTATTTAAGAGTTAATCTAATGGTAACCCCCATCGTTATTGACGGTCTTCTCCCATGTCACTGACAAACTTTTTGTTTCTTTTTTATAAAATTGGGTGATTTCGAAGCAAAATATTCTTGGAATTGGAAGAGAAGTATTTTTCCAAAGTACTGTTCTGGGAAAACTTGATTGGACAGCTGTGTTTTACTTGAGGTAGTGTTCCAAATGATGACGATGGTGCACTCATAAGTAATGTCGTTTTTTGATACTGAACAATATATTATTTTATTTAAGAGTTAATCTAATGGTAACCCCCATCGTTATTGACGGTCTTCTCCCATGTCACTGACAAACTTTTTGTTTCTTTTTTATAAAATGAGGGTGATTTTGAAGCAAAATATTCTTGGAATTGGAAGATGAGTATTTTTCCACGAAGAAAATTTACCATAGATCTGAAAAAATGCTAATCTGGCGGTACAGTGTCAGGAGAATACGTAGGGTGAGGAAATACTTCTCAGCCTAATTCTTTGATATTTTTTGGTTGATTCTGCCACTATGAGGCCTTGCATTGTCATGCTGCAGTATAATACCTTTTCGATTAATCAGTCTTGGACGTTTCTGAATCAAAGCTATCTTTAATCTACCAAACTGAGTATAATAATATTTAGGTTTTATTAGGATCCAGATCCTCATAGTGAAAACCTGGCTGGAGTGGGTAAAGGAGATTGTCCAGATTGTCCAAAAAATGTTTGTTATCCGAATTACTGTTTATAATCCGTTTTTCATCTGCAGAAGGAATTTATTGAAGAAAATGATCTTTATATAACCTGTAGAAAAGTTCACTATAGATAGTTACACGTTGAACTTTCTTTTCAACTGCAAGTTGATGTGGCATCCATATTCCTTCTCTTATCGTACTTTATCGATCTTTTTCACACACAACGGTTTTCCGAATTTTTATCGATGAAAAATTATGCATAATTTTTTTCTTAAAAAAAAAAAAACGTTTAATTTAGACGAAAAGTGACTTGCTGCACACTTTTCCCATCTCTCTAGCAAATTTGTGGATGCCCTCCCAGAAAAAATGTACATCTTTTGAGTTGGTCCTGTCATCAAGCCATTCCGCCATCTCCGTAATTGTTGAAGTGTTTCCGTAATTGTTCTCGTGTATCTCCGTAATTGTGGAAGTGGAAAGTGCGTGAGACATCTATGAAAACAAGTGGTAGTCGAAAAGGGCCAAGTCTGGCGAGTACGGCGAGTGGGGCAAGCATTCCCAGTCAAGTGCAGAAATGCAGGACGAGTAACAGGTATGTCTCTCTGAAGCCAAAATTGCTGATATCCCTTTTTGAACTGCACCTTAAGTTCTTCGTTAGTGTTTGTCCTATCAGTTCTTCTTGTAATATAACATCTATTTCTTGAATGTCACCGTATAGAGTGATAATTCAATGTGATATTTCCATAGTCAAAACATCTTCAAAACCAGTTGCAAAATCTGTGTGAAGGACATTTAAATGTTGAACGTAGGTAGAAACGTCATCATCCTGGCATTTTGTCTGTGACAAATTGGGAAACTGGGAAAATTCGGGCCGTCCAATGTTTTACTTCATTAGTTTAACTCTGAGAAGAAAAGCTGAGATGATGGACTGAGAAATTTCCTAACAAAAATCTGTTAAATAAGCAACGTTTGATTTCCAGTTGATTATTTTTTTCTTAATTGTATCTGTAGCATCTAAAACATCTAACGATGACTAATTTCAAGAACTAATCGGTGAAAGTTCTCGTCACATTCTTCACACGCAAATAATCTAGAATTCAACGCGTTGCTCCAAATTATGTTTACTGCGTTAATGACAAATTGAATAGATTGCATGGTAGCTGCTCCATGTGCTGCCGCTGATATTATATTTGGTAAATGAACTTCTTTTGGGAAATGGGTCGTATGCAGATAATTACACAAGAAGTTTTCAATAGCATAACTCATTTCATCAATACGTCTTTGAACAGTGTTATTCTTTAAAGGATTTTTTTTGATTACGTCATAAGCAGGTTTGTGTAGAACAGTTTTTAAAACCTCTTCAATGGCTGGCAAAATTAATTGTTCTCCGATAGTATGCAGGTTTTCCTATTTTTCTACAAGTAGCGAGATATTGTAAGATGCCTGCAAAAGCAACGTCTCTTTGTGACATTGAACCGAACATACTATCCACCATGGGTCTCTTCTGAAGTTTTTTTTAAAGTATTTGAAAATATTTTAAATCTTTACCTGTTTTATCAAAACTTTATCCAACAATGATTGAATGAAGCCAATCTTCAAATAATCAACACTGTATTTCAATTCATCTATTGGAACCTTTGGTGTGAAACACTAAACTTGAAGAGATTTACCACTAAACACCAAATCACTTTTTTTTTAACTACTCTATTTATATGAAACACCCTACCTAACGAAGCGTGTAAAAATCATGAACCGTGAAGTTTACTAAGCCTTACATTAATAATTGAAAAAGTTGACTGAACGGGATAGGTCCTTTATCTCGGTTCATGATTTTCTTACATTTTTCTATTTGAATGCTTTCATATGCATCCAAAGCCCTATTATTATTAACACTTTTAATTAGTCTTAAATAACTAATATTTATACTGTGGTCGTATTCGATTGCATGTTGGGCAACACAAGATTTTTCATTTCTCCCATATCTAATGTGGGCAATATGTTTGTCCAATATACCTTCAATCGCAGTCTTGAATCCCCGACTTTTCATGTTGCTCTACTTTATCCTTTGGATTACCCAGAACTTCTATTAATTTTTGTTTTAATACTTAAATTTTGTTTAAAAATAAAAGTGATAGATAACAAACTAAAAAATTGTTTTATTCCTTTTTAAAAAATGAACTATCATAAAGTAACGGACAAATAAATCAATAATTCTCTTCATTTATTACATGGTTTGTACACAACCTTAATGTCCACTTTTTTCAAAATTTTGTCTAGCCCTCTTGTTAATTGGGCATCAAATGGTATTACCATGAATTTCTTTATATTCTAATCCTGTTGAAAAGTCGAAGATTCATTCAATAATTTTCTGAACTTATGTTTTCTAATTAATTTATCTACAATGTTTTTATTATAACCATTCACTTCAGATACCTCCCTAATTAATTTTAATTCTTTGTTATAATTATCTTTATTTAAAGGCTTTATAATTTATATATTATATTATAATTATCTTTATTTAAGTTAAACATGCAATCGAACACAAATCTATATATATATATATATATATATATATATATATATATATATATATATATATATATATATATATATATATATATATATATATATCAGACTTGTGGACCAGACTTTGACGTGGTAAAGTGGTTTGAGTAGGGCAATGAAGTTTTGAGTGATGCCGTCTGAAGTGTATGCTCCTGGGAAGGTCACCCCTAGCGGACAGGTCAAGGCAGAGGCCTCAGACTAACATGATCCAAAATCTGCCGACCCGCATTGTACCAGCGTGGTATATTACGGTCCATTCCTTCAACATGGTATTTCAATATGTTTCAACCAAGAGAACAAGCAGGATTCAGATCTGGATTCAGTACAATGGATCACATCCAGGTTGTACAGCAGGCCATAAAAAGGCATAACGAATATACCATGCCACTGTGCTTGGCATTTATCGACTACAAAAAAGCATTTGATTTTATCTCAAAGCGTGCAATAATAGATGCACTGCTTAGCCAAGGGGTAGATAAAGCATATGTAAACCTATTAGGATCGATATATGATGGAGCTACAGCTACAATTCACCTTGAGTGGGAATTATATATTAACGCAATATCGCCTATTCTTTTCTCGGCTGGCCTTGAAGAAGTATTCCGTAAACTGGATTGGGAACAGGATGGTGTAAAGATCAATGGTGCAAACTTAAATCATCTTAGATTTGCAGATTATATCGTTCTCCTTTCACAAGACCCAGAGGAGCTGCAAAGACGCATACACGAACTGCAAATGGGTGGCGAACCAATGTTCAATCGCTCAGGACAGAAGAATTTCAGTTTTAGGAAGGGATTTGGAGATTGTGGACAGCTTTATATGTCTTGGGCAGAAGATTTCTATGGAGGGGAATACCGCTCGGGAGGTGGAACGGCGTGTTAAATGTGGCTGGCAGGCATTTAGCAGGCTCAAGGTTGTGTTTAAGAGCAGACTCTCACTTTGCCCGAAAAGAAAAGTCTTTCATCAGTGCGTTCGACCCATTATGACATACGGAAGTAAAACCTGGATACTTACTTCGCAATTAATTCAAAAACGTTGTGCAGCACAGAGGAGAATGGAAAGATGTATGCTTGGCATTACAAGACGAGACAGAAAGTCCTGCGTATGGATCAGGGAACAAACTAAGGTCTGTGGCATCATTGGAAGAGTAAAGCAATTGAAATGGAGATGAAATGGAATGGGCAGGCCATATAGCGAGGCTATGGGATGACAGATTTTGCTTGATCGCAAACGTCCACGAAGACTGAAAACATGATGGATTGATGATATAGTTAAGTATATTGGACCAGAGTGACAGAGGAAAGCCCAGGACCGTGAAAGTTGGAAACATGCTGAAGAGGCCTTCATCCCGCAGTGGATCGACACGGGCTGGTGATGATGATGTGTCTCCTTGTTAGGGCTTTCTCAAGAGTAACTTGAACTACTACTAATGGTCAAACACAGTGTTTCTAAGTATACAGGTAAAATTATTTCTTGTTTTTGTAAACGTCTAGTCTAATTATCCTAAATATCGGCTGGTAAACACCGGGCTATTTAGTTACAATATGATCTTATCTATTACTGGGGTGTTTTGGAAATTTAGCTGGTTATTCGTGGATATTATATGACTATTTCTTAAGGAACTTTCCATTTCCAATATTTCTAGTAGGTCAAATTTTTTACTTCTCTTTTCTGAGTGTAATAATTTCACATTGTTTATATCTATAAAATGATTGTTTTCAGTACAATATGTAGACATTCCGGTTTTTTAAATTATTTAAGATATCTTTTTTGTGTTTTTTATTTTATAACCGATATTTCTACCAGTGTGAATTTTAGGCCATTTGAATTCCACAAACAAAAATATTCAATTCACTACAGAGATTGGACTCAATGATGAAATTAACTTCTTAAACATAAAGATAAAGAAAATATCTAAAGAAAACCGACTACAACAGACACGGTTATACACTTTAGTTCTAAATAATCTTGGCAAGTCAAACTATCTCCTTTTCATAGTCTAATACATAGGTCATTTAGTTTGCCTCTAAAGAAAGATAATTTTAATAGTTATATACCATTAAACAGAAAAAAATAAACAAAGAAAGTTGAATTTACAAGAATTCTATAACATTAAAAAGCAAAAAGACAAATTCGTTTAAATTTATTTATTACACTTTTACACTGAAGTAATACAGTATGTAAAAAGATTAAATAAACTAGGTTCTAAGACTATTTGCGCAAATAAACTTAATGTAGGTGAATTGTTGGTTAATAATTAGGATAAAAAGGATACTTTAGATACATTGTGGGTATATAAAAACACAAAAGAACACAGAAAAGATATCTTAAATAATATAAAAAGCTCCGAAATGCCTACACATTGTATTGAAAACAATCATTTTATAGATATAAACATTGTTAAATTATTACACTCAGAAAAGAAAAGTAAAAAATTAGACTTACTAGAAATATTGAAAATAAAAAAAACCTTAAAAAATAGTCATATAACAACCACAAATGACCAGCTAAATTTTCAAGACACCCCGGTAATAGATAAGATCATATTACAATATTACTGGCATTTTTATTGGAAAATCCTTTAGATTGTAGGAATGTACACACGTGCATTTTTATGACTGTAAATAAAATGAAACACTTTCTAAACGATTATGCTTTATTAGATTATTAATTTATTTTCATTTAATTATTGAATTAGAATTTTTCATTGCATTTCACGATCCAGAAAACTGAATATATTGCGAAATAAATGTGTGGCAACATCGAATTATTATTGCAATGACCGGCGGGTAAAACTAGTCCGCCCATTGCCCGATGGGCAGGAAGCAGAGAAGCTCATTTGCCAAATTACCGGTTCGGCGGCACACGATATTTTGAATTTTCGAATGTTTGTTACGTAAATGTGGTTTTGCCATTCTGAAAGGCATTTAGGTTTTGCTATAGTCGTGATAAAGGGTTTTTTTCTAAATCGTATATTACTTTATTGACAGTTTATGTGTTTCAAAAGGTAATAAAGCCTAAATTTATGACACTGAATTTACGAGGGTAGTCTGAATAGTTTCCAGCTTCAACATGAAGATGGTGTCAGCCGTAAGAAAAATTCTGGTAATATTTCTGGAAAATTTTAGCCATATTAGATGCTCAGTTGTTGTTTTACAGTCATTTATGTCATCGTGAAAGTTTAGACATCTGAATTTAAACGTGATCGTACCAGCTTGGTTGACGAAGAACGTTCGGGACGGTCAAAAACTGCAACGACTATCGATGATATTGAAAAAATTTACTAAATGGTACTAGACGACCGTCAATTAAGCTTAGAGAGATAGTAGATGCTGTAGAGTAGAGAGTAGAGGTTCGAACGAACCTTTTTGTGTCATATACTCAGTGGGGGCTCGTGGGTTATTACAGTGGGAGGACGTAGAAGAAAATAGTGCTGCTGATGATTTTTTTTTACTTTCCCCTTCCTCCTTTTTTACTTTTCGTCCTATTAAAACCCTATACAGGAGCTGAACCAGGAAAACATTAAAATTTTGTATTGTTACTACCTACAAGGACATTTAAGGATGGGACTACGCTTGTTGCGTAGATAAAGGAATGAATAATTAGGTACTTACCGTTTCCCGAAGAGTAAACCCTTCAAACAGTTTATTGTAACTGCAAATCAATAAAGAAAATTCGAAAAACTGCATAAGAAGTTCGAAAAGTTCAAAAAAATATCAAAGTTGTATGACAGAAAAGGGTTATTGTACACATTTTTGTCGGTGAATCGCATCTCGCCGTTTCCTACCACTTAACTTCCACGTTAATGAAATGTTTATCCGCATTATTTGATGTGATGTGTCGAGAGACGTTCTTCTACATTTGGAGATTTTAATTTTTAGTAATATCTTAAAATGAGTTAAGGGAAAGAAATTGAACGGAAGTAAAATATAGTGTTTTGCTCTAAAAAATTGTTTACTGTGATAAATACTGGAGGGATGGCAACCCAACGCCCTCCCTCACGAGCATCCACTTCGTGTTGGGTACCGCGATTGCTCACTCTGGACCAAAAACGCATTCGAATGAACATTTCCAAAGCTCTGTTGAAGCAGTTTCAGCGAACTAAGTTGGGGTTTTGGCACTGATTAATAACTGTACTCCTGAAACGAAGACAGTCGAGACTGTGAAGGGTGAATCCACTCTGAAAAAGACTATTTCATCGGCCGGGGAGAGTCATGGAGTTGTGTTAATTTGATTATTTTGAAAAGGAAAAAACAATAACGAGCATACTGCGCATCATTACTTGACCAGCTAAAGACAGAAATTGCGGATAAGCGACCGCATTTGAAGAAAAAGAAAATTTTATTTCACCTAGACAACGCACCGTCTCACACTATAGTGGTCGTCATAGCAAAAATTCACGAATTGGGATTCGAGTTAGTTGACCACCTACTGTATTCACCAGATTTGCCCCCCAGAGACTTTTCTCTTTCCTAGGCTCAAAGCTTCGCTCGAAAATTGGTGATTTTCATCGAATGACCAGGCCATCACATTCGTAAATGATTATTTTGCCGAACAAAATACCAAGTAATATTTGTGCAGATTAAAGAGATGGGAGCATCGCTGGGAAAACTGTATAGAATTAGCAGGAGAGATGAAACTGTATAGAATTAACAGATTTTAAGAAAAAAAATTGAATTTGACCAAAAAAATACAGTACAACTCGGTTACAACGTTACAAGTACCTACAAATACATACGTAATTACATTTTAAGGCTATTTTTGTATTAATTATTCATAAAAATACAGACGTATTATAATGGAAGCAACAACAAAATAATAGAACATTTCTTTTTTAAAACTTAAAATCTACTCTAAAAATACACAAAAAAACAAAAAAAAGACTTAAAACTACACTTTGTAACAAAAATCTGTAATATGCGCTCAAAATACCATCTTCTTTCGTGGTTTTAGTTTCTAAAAATCGTTTTACGTTTTTTATCCCTGTTTTTGTAATGGCACCATTAAAAGCTGGAAGGATTTCTTCTAACGGTACTTCATCTTCTTCAACACTTTCAAGCTGTTCAGCTCCACCAATCTGCGTCGTAATCGCCTTGTCGGTAGGTATATTTGTTGTCGCAAGGTCGTTATCCATGTCAACGAAAGCGTCAATTATAGTAGAATTTAATTTTTTCAAGTTAAAATTATTATTAGTAAGCCAGACACTTTAAGGCACGTTGTCCTCATCCTCCTTAGCTTGTTTAATAAGCCATTGGGTGAGAGCCAAGCCATTGTGCTCATCGAACTCGCAAAGGGAGGGCCATGCATGTTTAAAACAATTCTTAATTGTTTTTTAGGAAACCCATTGCCAAGCTTTAGAAACCTGGTGCTCTATTTTCAATGCACTTAAGATTACTGATCATAAACTGTCTTTCGAAATTATCAGCGGTCATCCACGCTCGCTTGTTTCCTGTATAATTAACTGGTGATTTTTTTCGTTTTTAAAACATCTGGGTTTGTTAAATTTGCCAATAACTAAAAGTTTCCGTTTTTCCATTCCGGTTATGTTTGCGCACACAAGAACGGTTTTTTTTTCTTCGATAGTTTTCCCCCGATGCATTTTTCACTCTTAAAGCTCATTGTACGATTTGCAGAAAGTTTGCAAAAAAGACCAAGTTGATCGGCGTTAAAAACATGGCTAGCGTCATAGTTCTTAAGATAGGAAACTAATCTTAATTTAACCCAATTCATTACGTTTTTCAAGTTTACACTCGCTTCTATGTAACCTATGTAACCAACTCGAATAGCAAGAAAATCCTGCAACATTAAACATTTTCGCAAACTGTTCAGCCTTTGCCTGAAGAATGGGCACAGTAATTGTAGTATCATGCTTCGTTGATACGTAAACCATTGAAGAAATGCTTCATCGATGTTTTTTTGAAAAGATTTGCAAATTATTTTATCTTGTTTCGATACTTTCGCGAAATAGCAATATTTTGTTTGATTTTTAATATCGTAGATACTGTTGTACACCAAAGCCCTAGATTAGCAGATGTCGACTTGTTTAGTACCACTTTCTATCTTCTGAATTATTGTTTCTTTTCCTCCATTGTTAAAGCCTTCCGAACCATTTTAGTGGAACTAACTTCGGTTGATTCATCCATGCTTAAAACACAATTCGTTTATAAATACGCTTAGACACGATCACAGACAGCACAACTTTACTATACAACACAACAAGAAGACTAAAGTTTATAAATAAAATTATCGAGAATAGGTCATTTAATACAAATACTTTAATACATTTACTAATAAGTAAATAATGCTGAGACTTAATCGCAAAAAAAACTGGGATAGCGTTTGTTGGTCGGTCCAAAGGCGGCTGCCTGTCTTTTGCTTTGATTTCTTGCCATTCTACCACACAATACATGTTACGGAAATAAAAATAAAATTAATTAAAAATAAAAAGTACCTTATATTTTAATACGCAGATCAGGAAATTTGCTACTTTCCATCAGAAGTACCTAATAACGGAGCACATTATAAAAATGAATTATCTATTCAGTGCTTCATAATAACTTGAGTTATTCGGTACCTTATATCCGTAGATCCGTAATAAACGTGTACGTTATATGTGAGCTTTACTGTACTTGTTTCTGTGCTAGACTGGAAACTTTTCAGACTACCATTATATCATAATATTCCAAGACAAACTCTATGTGACAAGCGAAGAAAGAAGTTTATTTGAATTTAAATTTGAAGGAAAAAAAAGTTCAACCTTTGAGATTTATTTAGCATTGTTAGGTTTACGTAAGAAACTAATTTCATCTATCTTTCAAAGTCTGAACAATTAGCAACATTTTCGTTCCTGTTTTCCCTTTGTCATGCCTGACTTGTTGGCGATTAGTCTTTTATAGTGTCGTTTTTATATTCAAAAAAAAACTTTCCCTGTCTCGTCCTAATTAGCCGTCATTTAGCTTCGCCAAATTGCTTTCTTTACTGGAGAAATTTCCAAATAAACGACAGCTTTCAAACGTTTTCCCATTCCATTCGAGCATTCTCGCTGAAAATTTAGCTACTTAAAATTGTTTTCATTTCGGGCATTTTTATTCATACTTTCAGGCGCTCATAAGGATTTTCATAGAGTAGTTTTAAGGGAAACTTTTAGTAATAACTCCAGTAACGGTTTTCGTATTTTTCTTGAAGGAAACTTTCTGGGTTACGGTGGTATTGAAATTTTTCGGCTGTATATTTACAAATTCTGAATGGTTGGCCTTCCAACTACCCCGAGGGTTGACAGAAAATTATACTCTGCTCTGTTCCGCCGCTCGTGATAAACAAAATTAAAGATCTTGACGATATTAAATTGTGGTGGTATATTTTAAAATGCATTAATGTCCTTCAAAGAGTTTATGTACAGGGTCACTATTATGTATGGAAACGCTATTATATATTCTTAATGAAATTTTGAAGACAAACTTGAATTTGGCATTATTGGAAAGAGCATTTTTTTCTGAATTCATGCTTCATTCAGTCTGAATTGTATTAATCTCATTAAATCATCTCCTGGTGATACTAACATGGTTAGCGAAACTTGCGTCGAGAAGTTTAAAAAAGTGATTTGGTGTTTAGGGTAAATATCTGCGAGTTTAATGGGAAGCCCCCTTCTGGCAGAAATTTACATGGCTAATTTTGAAAACAATTTATTTATCGACAGTAATTATACAAGACACTTTTGGGCTAGATATGTCGATGATTATTTGCATACGGACGGGTGCCGAAAGAGTATTGGGTCAAGTTCTTGAATACTTAAATAGTGTAAACAAAAAAAATCTAGTTCACAGTAGAAATAGAGATGGAATATTCATTAAAATACTTAGATTTAAAATAATAAAAACACCGAATAAGGTAGAATTCGAAATATTTAGAAAACCCACGTTTTCCGATACAATTATTCACGCAAGTTCTAATTAGTCATGGAATGTAAAAATGTCCACCTTTCATTGTATTACCCACAAAATTCTAGTGATTCCACTTTAAAAAAAAAACAGCTATGAAAAAGAACTTAATATAATGAAAAATATCGCAGAGAATAATGGATGTATAAACAAGATATAGACAGATAAAATGATAAAAAAAAGGTAGGCAGTCATGGGGACTACCGATAGAAGTGAAAACTCGAAACTTTGGAATAACTAAATAATTAATTATGGTAGGAATAATTAAAATTTTATTATATAATTAAATTCCAATACCAATATTGGAAATATTCGAAAATAAATGCTTTGTTTTTGTTATTCATTGTTCTACATAAAAATATTGACATATTTAGTACTCACTCTTGTACTCCACAGTGATTCTACAATTAAACAATTAAAATAAAGATTCTAAAAATTGGCATGCTATAAACTATATTCATAAATTAAGTTCACCAGAATCACAAATCATCTAAGAAAGAAAATATTAATATTATCTAACACCCAGCTAGACTTCGAAAATACTAAAATTTAAGGAGAGACAGTCGAAGCAAAAATTCGACCTCCATTAGACAGAACTTTGAAACTTTAGTTTAGTTTGTACACAACTCTCTTTGAGAATGGTTGCGAGGCCGAAACAGGTAAGCAGAAAAAGAAGAAGATAAGGGAAGGCCCACCAAATCCCTCTTCACCGCCAGTTCCTGAAAGGAAAAGACGGTGCCCCCCTTGATGTTATTTTTTTTTATTCTTAATTGAAAAACTCATGCAGTTTATCTTTTCTGAATGAACATCTTGAACGAGGTAATCCCTGTTTCTTATTCCACTGCTACTTAAATTTATTCTTTATTAAAAAATATATTTATATGTACACAATACTCTACTTATGCTGAAATAACCTCTCGCATTCAATGTGCCCAACTCTACCGTGAAGCGGTGAGAGGTGGGTCCCTCAAAGTTCAGAAAACCCTCCTGTCTTTTCTTTGAGAATTACGTTCTACTGGAATTAATTACTCACAATATGAGGTTCGCGCAATGCCATAGCTTATTTCTGAAGATGATCGGGCCACCAATGTCATAGACATGAGCCGCCCGACTCAACTTACTGACTACCATATTGATTCCTAAATTAAAGTCTTACAAATATCTTATATCATAGAGACTTGAACAAAAAATGTATAATTAGAAAGAAAATGAAACATTAAAAAAATCCCCCAGCAGATTGAGCCTATCGCCGCTCGATAAACTCAGCAACAACGATTTTGGGTCTAATGGCCAATCTGGGCCAACATATCTAACTATGTTTTGCCTCTCATCATAAAATCTCACGCAGTCATAAATACAGAGTACATCCTGGGTCTTCTCTTTTCCCAATCCTCACATAATGTGTGCCGAATTGACCGTGCCCCGTCAATGCCTGAGTTACCTTCCTGTCAAATACAGGACAACCGAATATATATATATTGCGAAACAAATACCAAGTGTTTTAATTATTATCATTATTACTACGTTTCACCAAGAAACAACTTCGCAATCAATCGAAACTATTGCAAATGATATAACCTCCAGGATTTTTTTTTCATTTTAATAAATTTATTATTTGATTATTAATCAAAAATGGAAAATGTTCCATCCTGATGATGCTGAAATAGCAGTTTTGAGTATTATATTTCCCGCATCCCTTTCTTCCTGTGCTGTTATCAACATTTTCTCAAAATATTATTTTTATACTTTGACTGTTTCTTTATTATAATAATAATAATGCTTTATTAGCCCAACGGGATAACCCAATTACAGAGTAATCAATATAATAATAATTACAATAATCTCTACAATATTGAACAAAATAACATACTGTATTAGAAAAAAATAAAATAAAATAAAATTCAAAGAGAAAATGAAGTAAACAATAAATTAATTAGGTTGAAAGTAATTGTCTATACTGAAAATAAAGTTACACAAAAAAACGGTATTACCTTTAATAAATATAACAAAAACAAACTCAATCGTTGTCTGATAAAGTAATTACACTCACATGTCAATATGTGGTGCCATGAACTATTATTCATATCACAATCCGCTGAAATACTATAAAAAATAGAGCCCATAGAGTATAACGCCGATTTAGTTGAAACATTGTTCAAAGCCAGATTCAAATAAAATGGCAACGCAAGTCTAGACTCCACCCTCATTACCCGAAAGCTCAACTGACCGAGCAAGCATGGACTATTAATTTTAGTATGCAACAATTTATATAAAAAATTCACAGAATGATAACATCTTCTTAACTCCAATGATTTAAAATTATTCATAATCAGCACTTGATGATCAAAGTCTCTTCCCGGGTAAACGCCAAATGATTTAAAGTAGAGGAACTTTAAAAATCGCCGTTGTACATCCTCCAAATGTTTCTTATTGTTTTTGTAATATGGGTTCCATACCACAGAACCATATTCAACTTTAGATCTTACACAAGCATAGAACAAACTTTTTAGAGCATCACAATTATCAAATGATCTACAATTACGAATTATAAACCCAAACGATTTAAAAGCACTATTCACTACATTATGTATGTGATTCTCAAAAGAAAGCTTTGTATGGAAAGTTATTCCTAGATCTTATTTACACCTTAATCTATGGAATAATTATACTTAAAGTTATTTAACTTATTAGAAAATGATACTACTTTGCACTTCTTAGTATTCAATTGAAGCCCATTCAACTCACACCATTCATTTACTTTTTCCAAATTCCAACTCTAAAAAGTTTCAAGTCATCTGCAAACATGAGACTTTCATAATATAAAAACCCGGAGAGATCATCAATGTACATCAGAAACAACAGCGGGCCAAGATTGGAATCCTGTGGTATCCCCATATCTGCATTATATATGAATGACTGATAGTTATTATAGTTTACATAATATTGCCGGTTAGTTATTTCCAAACTCTTGAGCTTTACTCAAAAGTATAGCCGAAACAATTCTATCAAATGCCTTAGATATGTCCGTGTAAATTACATCGACATGCTGTCGAGCATTTAAGGCATTAGCAACATATTGAGTGAACGATACCAAATTAGTTAGCGTAGACCTGCTCTCTACAAAGGTGCATATCTGCAAGGACAAGCTATACATTTTTGTCAAAGGTTTAGAGAACACAGATAAACAATCTCGAACCAAAAATGCTGGAACATTATCATAGCCCGATGTTAATTTTGGCCTCAATTTTTTTATTGCATACTTAACTTCTTGTTAATAAAAATCACTCACCCTTCTCCCTAAATGGCCAGTAGCAGATCATAAACACTAGCAAAAAAACTTGCAAAAGTATTCACAATGGAATTTGGAGTATCAAAAAAATTGTCATCATAAACCATCCTACCCGGTATTCCAGTTGAATTACTTTTACTACCAATATACGACCAAAACATTCCAGAATCATTGGAAATGGAGTTCTGAACAGTTTCCATATATATCTCATATGCATTTTCAATTTGCAACTTAATAATTTTTCTTAATTCTTTGTACTTTAATAAATAAACATTCAAGAGTGTTTCTTTATACTTTATATAATATCGCGACTTTAATTTAATATTATTGATTTATTTCGGTGGTATACCACTTAGGATATTTCCTCTTAAAATTATTGTAAAGTGGAACATAAGAATCAAATATCTGGTAAAGTTTTATATTAAATTTATCAATAATACCATCAATATTATTACAATCGTCCAAAAACTGCCAGTTCATATTGAGAAGACATTCATACATTTTCACGTAATTACCTTTTTTAAAGTTATAACTTGTTAAGTGCCTATTATTCGAAAAATTTGCCGTCTTAATTGACATATCATTAACTATAATAAGCGATAGGTGGTAAATATCCTCATTAACCAACGGGGCATTATTGTGCAAAACCCAACAATTATCATTATAAAATACCAAGTCAAGCAAGCGGTTAGAACAAATATATATGATATTGCACTGAGCGAAGCCAAAATATGATTGAAATGTCATCAAAAACAAAACAAACTCTATTGCCGTACATGTACTGTAATTCAGCAAATTCCTGAAACAATTCATTAAACAAATCTGCAGATAATGTAGGTGGAATGTAAACTGCTAAAACAAATATTGAAACTCTATCAAAAATATATTTACATCCTACCAAGTGCAAACCGATCAAACCCTGATAAATCCAGCCTCTGAGACTTAAAATCCGACTTACAAGCTAAAAGCGTCCCACCTCCACAAGACAGATTTAACCGATTCAACCTTCTATCCGATCTGTAGACCACATAATCACTCGAAAACATTATTTTTCAATATTTTATCAATATTAATGTTTTGAATCATTCATTATTTGTTGTATTGAATTTAACTATTTCAATGATTCCAATGATTTATCTATTCCAAATATTATAGTCCCTCAGACCCAAAAAATACATATATATATATATATATATATATATATATATATATATATATATATATATATATATATATCAAGCTTCATCATTTGCAAGCGCGTGGTCATACTTCGGTACGTATGCCCTCACGTTAAATCTTTTATTTCTTTGTGTTTCTGCTCGACTGCTTTTGGTAGTTCCTCATGCAACGCCCGCCGTTCATAAATCTTCCACGATTAAATGCAAGAGTGTATTTAACGACGACCCAATTGACCCGGTAGCGGTCGCCGAACCACGCCCCAACACGCGAAGATTATTTTTTATTCTGTACAGTATATAATGACTTTTACTATCTCGGAATTATCTTTGGTGCGGACCAGTGACGTCCTCTATCACGTGTACTGATAATTTCGCTTAATTTCTTGTGAATAAATTACATTTCGTATATTTATTAGTGCCCGATGGTTTTAGAATAATATATATATATATATATATATATATATATATATATATATATATATATATATATATATATATATATATATATATATGTAAATCTTGGTCAAAAGTTAAATTCATGGGTGACATCTCAGAGCCCTTCGAAATTAAAACTGGAGTAAGGCAAGGGGATGGACTCTCGTCACTCTTATTTAACGGTGTTCTAGAAAAAGTAATACAGGAGTGGCGTGAAAAAAAGTCGGCCCTGAATATTGACCAGCCCATTAAACTGGGGAGAAACAACATCAAAATTGATTGTCTGGCGTTTGCTGATGATCTAGCAATTTTAGCTCAAGATGTATTAACGGCACAGAAACAGATTAAAATCCTAAAAGAAACAGTAGAAAAGGTAGGATTCCAAATTTCCTTTGAAAAGAACACCATTTCCTAAGAACCCATTTCCTAAGAACACCATTTCTAAAAAAAAAATATGGTAACATCAGACGAGTCTCTCCATTCAAATATTTGGGTGAAATAATAATCGAAAATGGGTTGGAAAAAGCGGCCAATAAGGGTAGATGTCAAAAAATGGAAACGGCATTGAGACTTACACAAAATATTTACAACGAAAAATGCCTATCTAAAAACCCAAAACTGAGACGTTACAACACAGTTATTAAGCCAGAATGTCTATATGGGGCAGAAACGCTCATTTTGAATAGAAAGAGAGACATCGAGGACATTAAAAAGAAGGAAAAAAAATCATAAGAAAAATCTTAGGCCCCAAGCAAATAAATACAACATACCGACTTCGAGAAAACCAAGAAATCAAACAATACACAGATATACATAGCGATATGAGAAAAAGAAGACTTAAGTTTTACGGATACATAAAACGGATGAATCCGAGTAGGCTAACTAGACAAATAGACGAATATTATGAAAATAGGACTAGAGCTAAAGTAGAAATAACTAAATGGATTGCTGCAATTAAAGAGGACCTAAGATCAGCAAATATTACACAAAGTGAAATTCAGGATAGAGGCTGTAGGCCCTCACGTGGGTGCCGCACCTAAAGAAGGTAACCGGGAAAGCAAGAGCCATGGCTCGTCTGCTTTACCCCCTAATGAACGGCAAAAGTAAGCTCTCGCTGAACATCCGAATAACCTTGTATAAAATCATGGTCCGATCCGTCCTCACCTACGGATCTCAGGCCTGGTTTCCGTACCTCCCCCCAACGTCGATTGCAATTCTGCAATCGTTCCAGTCACGTGTTCTTCGCACGTTAGTAGGTGCCCCATGGTTTGTAAGGAATGCGCAAATCCATCGGGAAACTGACATACCAGTGATTCAGACATTCCTGTCCAGACTTCTGGACAAATTCCTAGCGACGGCGTCCCTTTCGGACAATCCGCTAATCAGAGCCACGGCAGCTTCATTGCCGGCCGTTGCCCCAGTATGACCATCCTCTTCGGTCATCACCTCCATGCCTAAAGGACGGCAGCTAAAACCCTTCGAACAAGCGACATTGTCGTGACGTTCGAAAAAATCAGTGAATACAAGTCAGGGCCTTCGGGTCAACTTAACCTCCAGGACAAGAAGAAGAAGATAGAGGCTGTTTCAGATACAAGGTTGACGTTTGGAAGGTTGGCCAGAGAGAAAAATGTAGGAAGACTGGAATAACTTGGTCTGACGAAAAGAAAAAAGCTCATAGCGAAATAATTAAATTAGTATGGGCGCAAAGGAAACCTAACAACAACAAACGCCTCTAATTGTACTTCGCGTGGTCCACCAGGGCCTATACGTGAATAATAATAATAATAATAATAATAAATCTTGGTATTACTATGTTTGCTCTTTGACCAAACTCAAAAAGATTTACACCAAACCCCATATCACTTGTTTTCAATCTCTCAACGCACTTCTCGGTAATCATCTTGACATCATCATCATTCTAATTCAGATTAGCGTCGAGAAATTGAAAACTCTGCCACTAAAGATTCGAATGGAAGAATTGATTTTATTTATGATTACAATCATTATAATTTATTTTATGAATTATCGACCTTTCATCATTTAGGATATTTGCTTCCAATTTAATAACGAATTCTATGAACAACAAGAAGGTACAGCAAAGGGTTTGTTTGTTTATATTGCTAAGTTGTTTATGAATTTTTCGGCTATTCTATTTTCATATTGTTTAAGAAGTTACACTTTTCCAGTAAGACGGTTTTGGATGGATTAGTTGGGTAGTGGCAGATCTTATTTCGCTTTTCCGCTTATTTCAGCTCATGATTTTATAGTGTACCATATGTAGTTTTATAGTACCAATTAATTTTTATAAAACTAATAATAATTATAACATTTTCCTGTTTTGTGATACCGCTTAAAACATACTACTATGATCAAAAAGTAAGGTGACTTGTTTCAAAAATTCACGCCATTCGTTTTTTAAGTTGGTATGGTTGTTCCTAACATCTGATTAAAAAAATGTTTGCAAGTAATACAAGGATTTTAGTGATGGCAGAGAAAATGAACGTCATTCAGTAAGATCCTCCATGTGAAGCACCCATGAATAAAACATTACCAAACTCAAGGATCTAGTACTGAGTAATGGCCACTTACGTTTGTGAGACATTGTAGATATTATTTGCAATATTATTCAGATCAATTTTGAAGCACTATTTAGACTTATGTCACGTCTTTTTTCGAAAACACTGATTTTTTTCAAAACATTGTCGTTTTGAAGTTACTGAAGAGGTGCTTCTTTTGACTGAAATACATTATTACTAGTTGAGAGTGGATCTATGTTTATGACCCAGAAACTGGTGAATTAATAAATGGGTATCGTGCTTCTGACACAGCTTGACATGTGACACACCTTGTGACTTTTTCCTGTCCCCTCGATTGAAGAAACCACTTTGCGGATGCCATTTTGGGTGTATAGAAGTCATTGTAGATAGTTTGCTGGTAGTTTTGAAGAAAGTCACACCAGTCGAGTGGAAAAACCATTTAAAAGACGAAATAAGGATGGAATTGGCATATTGCAGGGGGGGAGCATTACTTTGAAAGATACAAAATAAATTTAAATAAATAAATAAATACTTTGGGCTTTATTTAAAAAATCAACTTAGTTTGTAATCAACATAGTATAACATTAACAGATAACGTAAAGGTTAATTGGTGTTTCGGTTAATAATGTCGATTTTAGTAAGAGATGGCGTTAATAATACATTGTTGGTATATTAGTTGAAGACTCAATTAATACGTTGAAACAGTTGACAGAAGCAATGTAACCCAATTCTATATGAGTTGAACGAAAGATATATTGAAAGGCGAAAAACTACTTGTGAAATTTTGCTTGCCAGATAGAAATGAAAAGTTGTGCCAGGTGATGAAATTGGTGGATCTATTTTGACAACTCAAAGCGCAAAAAATCATGGTCAGCCTTGAACATCACAACCAGTGCGCAATTTACTTGGAAAAAAAGGCTTTGCTGTGTATTTGGTGGAATAGTAGAGGAGCTGTGTTATGGACTGCTGAAACCTGGTGAAACAACTCATCATTCATTGAAAGAAACTCATCATTGAAGGAAAAACAACCAGAATACTTCCAAAGACACGATAAAGTATCTTTTAACATGACAATGCTCGGAACTATTGTGCTCGCTCCAAATTATTTGAATAACGTTAAATGGGATGTCCTATGCGACCTTTCGGACTACCACTAATTTCGATCAACAGCACTTACATTCTTACAAAAATTGAAAATCCATTCTTTGACAGAAAGATGGGAAAGTTTGATAGCTAACAATGACCAATACATTGATTATTGAGGTTATTTATTTTATTGTTGAAATAAACGCCCAAATTTTGCGAAACAGTCGACATTTTTAACCGGAATACCGGAATAATTTTGAAAAATGATAAATATTACTTGAATATATTATTAGTATCGATTCTCCGACACTGAAAATCTATTTAAACTCCGCGGCTCACTCGCCAGATACGCCTTGATAGATCCAGTCGCAAAAATATGAAAGGCCTATTGCAAGTAAGTGTTTCAGTCACGATTTCAGAATCGTACTTTGTCATGGCGAGCGGCATATCTACCGAACAGCCGTATCGTTGATCAGGAGTGTGCGGTACTTCCTCGTGTCAGGACTAGATGCCCAATAGCGCTCGACAAACACGCCAATTTTTGCACTAAAGGCCGTTTGGTTTTTTTTTATTTTTACACATAGAGACACTTTTGGAGAAATCTAAGGGGCATTTTAGCATTTCTTTAGGTATCTAAACAAAAGCAAAATATATGAATACCAGGAGTGGCGGTTAATATTTAACAAGTTTAATTTTAGAGAATAGTAAAAAATGATTTATTCAAAGTGTGCGCCATCGTTAGCCGAACATTTTCCCATGTCTCTGGCAATTTGCCCATGGCCTCCGAGAAAAACTGTCAAACATCTTTTTTTCTCGGGCATTTTTCGACATCTCTTTAATTATTGAAGTGTTTCATGGAAAATGCGTAAAAGATCGATGAAAACAAGTGGTAGAACGGTGAGTGGGGCAAGGACTCCCAACCAAGTACAGAAATGCTGTCTTTAATCGTTTTCGTTGTGCAAAATCATTTTTCCGTGTCTTGTAGCCGATTCTGGTCGCTTTTCGATTAATGCATGGTTTAAGTTGATTATTTCTTGAAGGTAGCGAACGGTATTATCCAGAAGCTAATGGTATACGACACCCTTCTGATTCTGATTCCGAATGATTTGCTGCTATATTTGCTCGATTCTTCTTTATGGTATAGAAACTTCCATCCTCGATAAATACATGATCAAAAAATCAATAAAAAAAAATAAATGTAGCTATTCAGAAGAATACTATAAGTATTTTGAGTGGAGAAAGTAAAAATGAAGAGGTCCTACGTAGAATGTCTACCGAGAAAGGACTAATCACAACCCCAAAAGCCCCGCAAATTGGAATACTTCGGTCACATAATGAGAGAATAATGCTATAAACTGTTGAGGGTGATTATGCTCGTGGAGAATAGTTCAAAAGTGATATTTTTATCACATATGATTATTTATAAGATTATGTATAATTAATATTAAACTAAATAAATTGTTAAAATAGATAAATTACACGAATCCAAAATCCAATTTAAACTTAACTGTTGTTAGTCTAGAACGAATATTATACTGTCTATACATTAAAACATTTTCTACATAACTGGTATAATCTTTAACTAGATTAACGTTTTAATATATTAAAAAAAATAGCCAACGTACAAAAACATTGTGAAAGCCCGCAAAAAAAAGAAACGAATTAAAAATACAGAAACATCAATTTTGCGAAACAAAAAGACCTCGTGATTCAAATTCCCGCAGCAGCTTGCGGATTATCTCGGTAGGCTGCGCCAGAGATTGATCGTCACTTGTCAAGGGGAAAACGAAGGCAAAAACGTATAAAAATTAGACCACTGCAACGTTGCCAATATATATTCATCTTAACTGAACTGTCAGAATTGCAATCAAAATGATATATGTTGGTGAATAGTTGATATATATTGATTATGATTTATATATATATTATGTTATACATGTTATATTATATATGTTATATATATATATATATATATATATATATATATATATATATATATATATATATATATATATACAGCATTGAGCTCGAGCCCAGCTGATGACGGCTGTGAGGCTAGAAACCGGTCCTGGGAGGTACTTGTCTCGGCATGGTGACGGCGACTGATTTGAGACGAGCAGAGGTACGTGGAAGTACGGATGAAAAAATTTCTGTTTTTCAAATATCTCTCTCCACCGTCCCACGGCGCTATCTTTTGAGCAAACCTTATACCTACATCCAAGGTTGTGGGAAGAATGTGTCGCGTAGTTTTTGACTGCCGCGAACATTCACCGTAGGATGGCGCGAGTTTCATTGAGATTGCGACCCGCCATCGATATGACCAGTTGACTTGGTCTTGCTCTGTTCGTTTCGTTTCAGCTGTCTCACTGCGTTGAGCTCGAACCCAGCTGATGACGGCTGTGAGGCTAGAAACCGGTCCTGGGAGGTACTTGTCTCGGCATGGTGACGGCGACTGATTTGAGACGAACAGAGGTACGTGGAAGTACGGATGAAAAAATTTCTGTTTTTCATATATATATATATATATATATATATATATATATATATATATATATATATATATATGAATCTCATATATATATATATATATATATATATATATATATATATATATATATATATATATATATATATATATATATATATATATATATATATATGAGATATGAATATATATATATATATATATATATATATATATATATATATATATATATATATATATATATATATATATATATATATATATATATACGTGTTATGCGAAGTACAATTAGACGCGTTTGTTGTCGTTAACCTTCCTTTGCGCCCATAATAATTTCATTCTTTCGCTTTGAGCTTTTTTCCTTTCGTCAGACCAAGTTGTTCCAGTCTTCCTACATTTTTCCCTCTGGCCAACCTCCCAAACGTTAACCTTGTGTCTGAAACAGCTTCTATCCTGAATTTCACATTGTGTAATATTTGCTGATCTTAGATCCTCTTTAAATGCAACAATCAATTTAATTATTTCTACTTTAGCTCTACTCCCATTTTCATAAAATTCGACTATTTGTCTAGTTACCCTACTCGGATTCATCCGTTTTATGCGTCCGTAAAACTTAAGTCTTCTTTTTCTCATATCGCTATGTATATCTGTGTATTGTTTGATTTCTTGGTTTTTTCGAAGTCGGTATGTTGTGCCATTTATTTGTTTGGGGCCTAAGATTTTTCTTATGATTTTTCTTTCCTTCTTTTCAATGTCCTCGATGTCTCTCTTTCTATTAAAAATGAGCGTTTCTACCCCATATAGACATTCTGGTTTAATAACTGTGTTGTAATATCTCAATTTTGTGTTTTTAGATATGCTTTGATTAGATGCCATGATTAGTTCACCCAAATATTTGAACTGAGAGACTCGTTTGATGCTACCATATTTTGTTTTTAGAAATGGTGTTCTTAGTCTGTTGCAGGTTATGTATTGTGTCTTTTCAAAGAAAATTTTGAGTCCTCCCTTTTCTGCTGTTTCTTTTAGGTTTCAATCTGTTTTTTGTGCCGTTATTTTATCTTGAGCCAAAATTGCTAGATCAACATCAGCAAACGCCAGACAATCTATTTTGATGTTGGTTCTTCCCAGTTTAATGAGCTGGTCAATATTCAGGGCCGAGTTTTTGTCACGCAACCCCTGTATTACTTTTTCTAGAACACAGTTAAATAAGGGCGGCGGGAGTTTGTCCCCTTGTCTCACTCCAGTTTGAATTTCGAAGGGCTCTGAGATGTCACCCATGAATTTAACTTTTGACCTTTTGTTAGTTAATGTTGCTTTAATAATTTCCAGCGTTTTCAGATCTTGTCCTTGTTCTTTCAGGATTTGGAATAAAGATTCGCGGTCAATAGGATCATATGC
The DNA here is from genome assembly GCA_031761425.1 of Cosmopolites sordidus. Lineage (NCBI taxonomy): Eukaryota > Metazoa > Arthropoda > Insecta > Coleoptera > Curculionidae > Cosmopolites > Cosmopolites sordidus. The sequence continues at coordinate 26,188 of JARFXV010001257.1, forward strand.
TTTTTTGAGATCCACAAATGTATAGATGAGATTTTTATTGTACAATTTTTGATGTCTTAGGATTAACTTTAGATTCAGGATCTGTTCAGGACAGGATCTGCCCGGTCGAAAACCTGCTTGATATTCACCAATTTTAGGTTCTAACTATCCCTGTACTCTGTCTAGTAGACATTGAGATAGAATCTTGTAACAAACTGGAAGAAGAGATATCCCTCTGTAGTTGTTTACATTCGTTCTATCTCCTTTCTTGTGTAGTGGATGGATTAGAGTGCCTTTCCAATCTTCCGGAATCCGTTCGGTTCGCCAAAGTTCTTGTAGAATTTTGGTTATTTCCTTGATAGTACCTGGCCAACGGATTTCAAAATTTCAGCAGTGATTCCATCTTCACCAGAAGCTTTGTTATTTTTAAGTCGCTTGATTTGCCTAATTATTTCATCCTCATTCGGTGGTAATAAATGTGGGTTTGTTTGTTTAGGGTTTAGTGTTGGTAATTTGTTTAAGGGCTCAGGACAGTTTAGTAGTTGTTCAAAATATTTCGCAAGTTCTTTGCAATATGTATATATATATATATATATATATATATATATATATATATATATATATATATATATATATATATATATATATATATATATATATATATATATATATATATATATATATATATATATATATATATATATATATATATATATATATATATATATATATATATAAAGAAACGGTAAGTTCGGTAAAAATTGGGAAAGAACTAATGTATTAGAAAGTACAGTAAGAAAAGCTAATATTTGTTAAAGCCGAATTACTATACGATAAACCTTGTAATTGCCTTGCTTTTGCGGATGATGTAGTGCTAATAACTAGATGTAAATGAGAATTACAGGAAATTTCACTGGTATTCCAAGCAATAATATTAGATCTGATAACAAGTGAATGAAAATATAATTAAATATATGACATGGTTCGAAAAACAATTTTCTAAAGACAATAAATTACAGATAAGAACTAAGGGGAAGGTGTTCAATTTCAAAGACGTAAGTTACTTACATACCTCGGCATTTAACCTAATATAAAATTTAATATACAGTGCGAAAAAGGAGATTAATGTATATATGGTGTCCGCTAATTAATGATACACAGCAAAACTGCAGATTTGTTGTGTAAAAATATTGTGATTTAACTTAACTTACCTTAGTCCAAAAGTTAATAGTAACCAACATACCACAGGGTGTTAAAGTTATAGATTTATTTTCAATTTTTGTCAGTAACTTTCTCAAATAGTACCTTTCTTGAACAAGATTTGGTAGTAAATAAAACAGTAAGGTAAGTAAATAAAACAACAAAAATATACTTGCATGAAATTTAACATCTATATATTCATCGGAAAAATTACGTTTCATACGGAAAAAAAGTTCTTAACTTTAAATGAAATGGTTAAATTAATTTCGTTGATCTGCGCTAAATCTAAAACCATTAAAGAAGAAATCTTCGGCTTTTTCTTTTAAATATATCCACTACTTCATCTGCATGAATTTCTGTTCCATAGTGAATGTTCATGAGAGCCAAACCATTAAGTCAGTTTTTACATGTAGTGTTTCGTAAATAGTTTTTCAGTCTCCTTAGGCTCGAGAAAGACCTTTCTGGGGTAGCAGTGGATACAGGAATGGTAGCCAAGATTTGTAGTAATGTGTAAATATTAGGATAAAGGTTTTTATCGCACATATCTAGGTATTCCAAACTAGATTTCGGGGTAGGCGAGGTACTTGTCATCACTGTTTTCCATACTTCAAGTTCTGCTTTAACCACTGATATATTGCTTTCTGGAAGCAGTGACGAGTACATGGAAATTGCTTCTTCAATTTCAGAACTGGCAGTAAAATTTGAAGGTAGCACACCAGATAATGCTGATACTACTTTACGATGTTTGGTAAACCTTTCAACCAATTGTTGAATTGTATGATCAAGAAATGGAATGAACAAATTAATTTTGTAATACTTGCATACATCCAATGCAGGAATGTTCGGTCTATTTAATTGTCTTCCGACGACGCGTGGCATTCGCAGTATACCACCATTTTCTTCCAGTGAAACCTTTGCGTCTTCAAAGAAATGACGATATTCGACGTCAGTGTTGTTTCTCAGGAGTTGTAAGACATTAATAACATCATCTACATGTTTGAATGCCGTGATATGTTGTCCCAGCAATTGCCTTTTAAATGAATCCAAATTGAGGAAAATCGGTTAAGGCAAACGGACATTAGACGACTTTTTATCTCAATAGGTAAAACTCCCCCCGCCCCTCTATTCGTGAAATTACGACAAAATGTCATAAAACAAAGTTGTAGGAGACAGTTTGCTAATTATAACTGAGAATTTTTCTTACTCGGTTAATACTTGAAAATACACAAAAAGAAAGATTTTTAAAAATGTTTAGCTCGTCACGCCCTCTTGCGGTCGTTTTAGAGCTTAAAAATATTTTTGGTGAATTTCTCATGATCATTTTTAGTACAATTTTTTTTCCCCAAAGCTGTGGGATAAATAGTTTTCAAGATACGGCCGCGATCCATCCTTATTGGGACACCTGGTATATGTATTTCAAGTATTGAAAACCAAACTGTCTGAATTCTTTGCTACAATGTCTTATTTCGTAGTGTTTTTTACTAGTAAGACATCGCTTTAATTCCGTTTAGATCCGGGGAATGTAAATCCTACTCTAACATTTTAATATAATTCCTCTCGAACCACATGAGCCGTATTTGGGATCATGGTCTTGTTGGTAGAATAACTGTAAAGGCAAATTCCCTTCAGCGTAATTCAGCTTATCTTAAACATAATTTTCTCTAAGATTCCTATGTAAATTTCTCTTATCATATTTTCTTTTATGCAAGATATTGGACCTATTCCACAATATAAAATATACCCCCATATTTTAATGTTACCACCACCATGCCAAGTGTTAAGTGGGTTGTATTGTTCATTAATATGTCTTCTCACATATAATTTTCCATCAGAATCAAATAAATTAATTTTGGTTTTACCACTAAAAATAGTATATACCTTGATGAATGAGTATATATATATATATATATATATATATATATATATATATATATATATATATATATATATATATATATATATATATATATATATATATATATATATATATATATATAGAATTGATTACTAAAAGTCTAAAAGTCTACAGTGAACAAACAGGAAGGTCTTTTTCCATTAGGCTCAATTAACGTAAAAGAAGTTATACCAAGGAAAAAAATAATTCTCTTTACGCTAACCACCACTTAATGTTAGAAAATCATACCTTCAGTAATAATTTAAAAATGATTGAATGAAAATAAATCTAAAAAACTAAAACTCTTAGAGAGCCTAGAAGTTAATAAAAGAAAAATGTGAGTATTTTCTAATTGGTAATTTGATAATTAAATTTATATTGCCCATCTAAACATTGAAAAAATGGATTTCCCCACTATCATCATTTATGGCATTATTCGTATGTGTGTTTCGAAACAATTGTAATATATACATTGTGAAAATTTAGATATAAATCTTTTGTTTGTTTATTTAATAATTTAGCAATTAAACTACGTTTTGGGAAATTTTAAAGGTCTTAAATTTTTGGCCTGTAGAAACTGCTTTTATTTTCATTCAAAATAGCTAATGATGAATATATTTATACATGTATAAACAGCGTTAAACGACGAGTTAAGGATTAAAATAAGGGGAGAAAATATTAAAGTTCGGTAATTATTCGTAAACGGTTGGTTTTATTGGTCGTAAAACTGCGGTTGAAAAATTCAGGAGCCGGTTAAATTATACGACTTACAGAAAGACTTTTTCGGCGTGCAAAGAAAAGTAATTTTTCCTTCGACTGTGATGAAAAGCACCCATATTTTATGTTTTCTCTTGACGTTAGGGTGAAAAACGCAGGTGTCCCTTTCTGGCGCAACACTTCTTTTATCATATAGTCTACTTTATAAATCGAACGAAGGGTCAGATATTTTTTATTGCATAAGATTGTATGAAATATCAGGTGAAACGTGATCGTATTTATTACAATGCACAGAGTGATGGTAATAAAAGTTGGATACTAACTAATAATGTTTGTTAGTTTATTGTATTGAATATATTAACTACTCTGCCATATATTTGCCCATATTTACCAACGTCCTTTCGTATAGTGTGATATTTTTGTTTGTAGTACACGTATAGTTCGTGGAGGTTTACATTATATTCCCAGCATTTTTCAAGAATTTGCCTGATTGTAAAAACATGATCTATTGTAAAGTGTTCTCGTCTAAATCCAGATTGATAATCTCCTATTATTTCTTTTATTAGCTGGCTTAGTCGTTGGTTTACTAGTCTAGTCAATTCTCTATATATGGTACTTACCAGCTCTGTAAATATGAAACCAGATTTTTTGTATAGAAAATACAGTTTATTGTGTGAAAATAATTTTAAAATGTTTTATTTGAAGTATTGCCCATCGCTGGTTATACATTTTTCCTACCTGTCTGACAATTTGAGGATGCCACGCCAAAAAAACTGTTACTCTTTTGATACAAACCAGTCATCGAGTCATTTTCGTATATTTTTTTAAGAAGTGAAGCGCTGCTCAGCAAGTGCGTGTCCCATCGATGTAAATTAGTAGTAATCGGACGGAACTAAGCCTGGTGAGTAAGTATTTTCCAACCAAACGTCTCAGTCGTTTCCTTGGCCAATTTTGCTCTATGTGATTACGTATTGTCATGAAATAAAATGACTTTGCGTTTCCTTTTTTGATATTCTGGTCGTTTTTCACGCAAAGCTTGATTCAAATCGATCATTTGTTGTCGGTAGCGTTCAGTTTTAACAGTTTTGCCAGATTCTAGCAGGACATAATAGATCACACCCTTCTGATCCTACCAAACACAGAGCGTTGTCTTCCGTCAATATCGATTTGGTCTTGCTTTGATTGTCGATGTTCGCCTGGAGTTACCCATGATCTATTACGCTTAGGATTCTCAAAATATATCCACTTTTCATCGCCAGTCACAATTCGATTGAGAAATTACGTTGTTTTGTTCTCAAGCGGAACATTCAGTTCATGTGGAACCCATTTTCCTATCTTCTGAAATCTTTCCTCTGGCTTTGTGCGATGCACACGATGCGATTGTGTATCAGTTTTCTTCAAATGGTAACAGAAAATTAATGTTGTCCGCAAATCGTGGTTTCCAGGCACAAAATTCGACATGTTCAAAGTTATTACAAACTGTGCTGTTGTATGAAAGTTGTATTATTGTGAGTTGAAAATCTTTGTCACATGTCAACAAAGAAATGGCGCCAATGACACGGTTTGATGGTAACTATATTAACATCTAGGGCCATCTATGAACAAATTCCGGTTTGATATTTACAGACTTGGTAGGATGCCTATTTCACAGTGGTTATCACAACTGAACTTATCTCCCTTATGAACAGAGCATATAATCGTTACTTTCCACTTCTGTGAGAATGTTTCTGTTCGGCAAATATTTGCAATATCAGTGAGGAATGCCTTGATCTAAGTTACTCTCGCAATTTTTAAGTAGCTTGGCGAGTATGTCATGATATTCGGGTGATTTATTATTTTTCAAGCTCTCAATTGCTTGCTGAACCGTGTTGATGTTGATTTCTTCGTATCGTATTTGTTGCTCTTTATTTTTTTTCTGTTATATTCCAATTTGTATCACAATTTAGGGTGATTTTGTTCTTGATTATATGTAATATATTATCTCCACGACCTTTCCATCTATATATATATATATATATATATATATATATATATATATATATATATATATATATATATATATATATATATATATAATCTTTGCTCATGTAGTTTAAACCAATTGCAATTTCTATTTTAATTGGTATATTATAGAATTTTTGAGATTGGTATTCAAAGTACAATAATAATCTAAAAAGAAATTTTGTTACTACGGAATTAAATACTCTAAAAAGTATTCGGAAAAATGAGAATCCGTCTCAGTTATTGGATGGTGCAGTGCAAATTTCCTTGTTTCTAGATGGATTGTCACCTAAATTAAATATTTTTCTTTATCTGTTTAATTATTTTTTTGTTTGATGTCACTAAATATAAAGGAATCAATTAAATTTGTTGACATAAGAAATTTAAAGTCGTGCTGCTGTTTTGTGCTGCCCTCTAACGCATCGAACATTATTAATAAAATGGAAAAATTGACAAAAAGGTTTTCAGAGCACACTCTCCTTAGTTTGTAATATTTATTTTTTAGAATGCAGCCTTCATACTCAAAAGAAAAACGAAAAGATTCGAATGAATACAAGATGACTGAAGCTATAAAAATGGCGCGAGCTAAGAAAATGGGTTATTTAAAAGTGGCAAAGTATTTTCATGTACAGCACATTGTTGCATCACCTATGTCAGGATAATTAACAGCCTGCAGATGAAGCAGCAGCCACTAAATTACGTAGAAAAACAATATTAAGCGTACATCTTGAAAGCCTTTTAGTGGAATATATTTTGACAATAGAAAGCAAACTCCATGGCTTGACAAGAGCAGATGTACGCAGAATGCCATATATGTTGGCGAAACGTAACAACTTGCAAAAACCATTCAGCAAATCAGGCATGCCCGGGAAAAATGTTTGAAATTATGTTTGAATCGTCATAAAGCAAAACTCTCGATAAGAAGACCCACCGCTACATCTAAGAGCTTTTGGATTTAATAAGGAGAAAGTGAACAACTTTTTTAACCTTCTGAAAGAGGTGTACGATAAAAGTAATTACCCATCAAATCGCATTTATAACGTAGATGAATCTGACCTTACAATTGTGCAAAGCAAAATACCACAAGATCTTGCTCACAAAGGAAAACGGCAAAGAGTCGAAAGAGATTTACTAATCACAGTAGTTATTTCTATAAAGGCAACCGGTGTTTATGTGTCTCCTTTCATTATTTTTACAACACAAAATATGAACCTTCAGCTCATGAAACGTTGCCCACCAGGATATGTAGGCGTTGTAATAAAAATAAGAAAAAAAAAAGAAATTGTCCAAGAAACAGAATAAGAAAAAATAACAGAAAACAAAATGAGAGGCAGATCCAGTGAACTTTGTTGAATATTTTGAGGATGAAGACGGAGTTCAAAGGCTATTTAAGGCAAAAGCATCTAAGGCTATTTAGCGATTGGACCTACAGCTTAACGTGGGTTCCGAACCACGGTCATCAGCTACCCAGGCCAGCACCCCCCTCAGGCTATCAGCCCTTGATTATGTACCTACCCATAAGTCTGTCAGGAAGCCTACCGACTGGCCAGTGACCAACACAGAACACTTCTCAGAAGGCATCCGGCCTTACCCAGCCTTTAACTGGCGTGACTGAGGGGTAATTCGTTGTTGGATTTTACACACTTGCCTAGAAAGAATTACAGACATTTAGGTGTGGATATGTGTGGGCAGGTGTGTGTATATGTGAGTATATATGTAGGGTTGGAAGTAAGACGGACAGAAGAATTAAAGAAAAACACCAGCTACCCTTGGATTACCTTTGGGAAAGTACGGAGTCCAGTTTCTTACAAACAGTGTGCCTGATGCCACAATAGGAAAACAAGCTAATCACTCAGCGGACGTCTAATTTATGTTCTGTCAGGGACTGTCTTCTGAAGATACTCACGAAGAAACATGCATCAAATGTTTAATGTTTGTGTTATTTTTTACCGAAGCGTCAAGATGTCTTATAAAAAAAGTTACTTGTTTTGTTATATTTAATTAAGTAACTTTTTGTGTCTTATTTTCATATTTCATATTTGAGTGCATATTCCATAAATAGTTACTATTTTATATCTTAGATTATTAAATTAAAAAAGATATGTTAATTAATATTAAAAATAAATAAGACTGTCACTAAGATAAGCCAAAATATATGACTTACTATGATTATAATTAAAAAGCTTCAATTCATGATAGTGTTTTTTCATGCCACAAAAACAAAATGGTATACCATGATTAACCAAACCAAAGTAGAGGAAAGTAACTTTCCTCTACTGTCCTCAAACGCATCGATTATAAATAGTAAAAAGGAAATATTATGAAAACAGTCTTTCAGAGCATATTCTCCTTATTTTTAATTAATTTCAAACAAAATTAGAGCCTGTATATGTCTGAACATTTTGTGAATTTGAATTATAAAGATACAGTATCTATCATTATTAGTGAACCTGTCAATTAAAATATTTTTTTCTTAATATATTAATTTACTATTGACAACAGACATTTCAACCTACTCCGACCAGATAGATCATTCATCGATGTTTTCTTAAGCCGTTGCAGAACTTTTGTCCAGGATGCGTAACTGTCACCACCGAATCCGATATCCAATCGTAGAGGAATTTTAACTAACTCCATACGTCAATTCATTACGCAATTTTTTTAATTTGAACGATAGCCCTGTCACAACCTAATCAGATTAAAACGTCAACCGCCTCTTAAATCCGGAATTATCTCAAATCTTAATTATTATGTTAAAGTTCTTTTTTTCTCGTATTGACTCTGCCATAAAACCGTGGTCTTATTAGGCGGCAACACTTGTCGGGGGTCTTAAGAAAAAATGATCGGCATGGCCATTATCTTTCTTGTCAACTAACTGGGAATTAGTTTGTATAAATTGAGCCTTTAATGGCTAGTTATATTACATTTTACGGAAAAGCTGCACATCTTCAGATTTGCTTTAATTAAGTTTTAATTGTTAAGTAATTATAACCCAGTTGATGCAATATTTCCTTCTGTTTATGGCGGTAGATGGCGTTGCATAAAGTTATCCCCAAAGTTGACAAGGGTGAATCATTTTTACATTTTGAAATTTAATTTAATTATAATTATTTAATCATTAAAAATGGCACACAATAAAAAACATTTTCGATATAAAGGGTGCTTTTTTTAGTGTTACGTACTTTAAATTGCTCCGCGATGACACTTTTGCATACATCTGAATCAATTTTTATAGCACTTTTTCTGTTCCGATTGAGGTGTCTCCAAAACATACATTTTAAACGCATCAACTGCTTCTCTTGGCGTCGAGAATCGTAGACCACATGGTTTATTCTTCACGTGGGAAAACAAAAAGGAATCTTTGGGTGCCAAATCAGGACTGTACGGCGGATGACCCGTCAATTTGATGTTTTAGCCGGGCAAATATTGAACTGTTCGGTCCGATGTGCGAGAGCGCGGGATGTCATGGTGAAGAATGATCCTGCTTAGCTGGTTGTTTTTTCTTATTTCTTCAAAGACTTTTGGGAAACAACATGATTGTGTACCATTCACATTCTCTAGTGGCATTGTAGTCATATGCAAATTTATTCCAAAAAAAAACAGGCGCGAACAACGTTTGGTTGGTTGGGTTTATTTTGAAAGATCCATACAGTCGACTACTGTTTACTATTGGACTCGTACACATATATCCAAGATTTGTGTAGATGTTATACATGGCTTTTGATGCATCACGATTGTAAGTTTTGAGAATTTCTTTGTACAAATCGATATGAGCCTTTTTTGAGGCTAAGACACAAATCTTTTTCACGGCTAAATGTTCATGTAAACTCTCGTGGATGTTTAACATACTAATGCCTAGGAATACCTCAATCTTATGTCTTGCTTTATCTATTCGCGCACAGTATCGATGTTTTCTGGCACAACAACCGATTTAATTCGTCCGTGAGCGAACGACTACCAGGATTGAATTCACTAAAACACTGATTTTAAATGAGTGGTCAATGTGAGTTGGAAGTGAGTTGGTCAATGCACTGTTGTTCAGATAATCCACGTCAGAAGTCCGAGTAAATCATCACACGAAAATTCTCACGATTTAACTTTTATTGTTTTGTTTGAATTTAAAGTTCGGACGCCCAAAAAAAATCACCCTATATATGGATTAAATGTAATTTTTAGAATTCTTTTTCCATTTTCCTTCAAAGGAAAAAACGGAATGAACTTTTGCATTAACGCAATAATATGGGGAACCTTCTTATTCGCCACCATGTATCAATTGTAATATTGTGATCAACAACAAAAGGAGTTGATGAAAGAATCTGATTTGTTTGACGACTTTAATAGTCGAACAATTTCTGTTAAATTTCTAACAGAAACATCCGAGTTTTAAGTGAGCAAGCAAGAATAGGGTGTCCGATCTCGTAAATGCTCATAACTCAAGAATAGTGGCCAATTGGCCCTGAAAGGTAAATATATACGACATCTAAGACGTACGGCCATTAAAAACTAATTTTTGAGAATTCAATCACTAATCAATCGATCAGGATTATAGGTCCCATGTGGAAACGCCTGAATATAAGGCCGTTTGGACTATAACATTTTTAATCTTGAAAAAGTCCTCTCTCGTCTTGCAACTGCCCGCCTTATCCCATATCTTATTGCTGGGTATCGATCGATTATCATTGGAATTTCGATTATCAATGGAATATCATTGGGTTCCATTATCATATATCAAAATTGGAACGTAGAATGGCATCAAGTTGTTTTTAGCAAAGATTACCGATTCTATTCTAGTATTCGGTGTACTTGGACATTATACCTAAAGAGGAGTCACACGACAATGTAAAGAAATACGTTAAACTTAGTTTGATGGTTAGGATGATCTTGCTTTTTCAGTAGAGACAACATGACCTCGCATATTATCGTTAAATAGAGTGAAGTCGTATGTCCTTCATTTTTGAACATAATGAGCCAGATCTTCAGACCTTTTGTGCAGAGAGTGAGTTGCGACAAGATGGGTGGAAAGGTTGAAATTTTGCTTCACCCCCCTCGGGCTTTAGAGACTCGAAAGGACGCTTAATATATTAGTTTAAGAAATGCCCCATTCACTCAATGACAAGATATATGTAGTAGGAAGTAAATAACTCGTAAATTTAACCAACTATGCTTCACATCATTTGAAACAAAAGCTTCTTATAATAACGATCAAAAATCCAAGAATAATGCAAAATTATTAATTCGCCAATCGAAAAACTATATTCATTCTCCGCTCAATATTCTCCGCAATGATCGATTCACTTTTTCATAAGTTTTGAACTCCAAAACATGTATTTTGAACCTATCAACCGCCTCTTCTGGCGTCGAATATCGTTGACTACCTAGTTTATTATTCACGAACGGGAACAAAAAGAAATTACTGGGTGCCAAATCAGGACTGTATGGCGGATGCCTATCAATTTGATGTTTTGACCGGTTAAATATTGAATTGTTCGGTCCGATGTGTGGGACCTCGTCGGAGCTCGTTGTTACTGGTAAACAAATGTTTGTGTACCATTCAGAATTGGCCGTTCTACGATTCTCTAATGGACTACTGTATACTTTCGGGCTAATACGTATAGATCCAACCTATGTAGATATTATACACGGCTTTTCACTCCCCTCGATTGTATTGTTGTGAATTTCCTGCACCAATACACACGAACTTTTTTTTTCAGCGAGTGTTAAATTATGTGGAATCCAGCGCGCACAAATCTTTTTCACGGCTAAATGTTTATGAAAAAACTGGTGTATGCTTGTCGTACAAATTACGAGCGATGCCTCAACCTTACAGTATGTCACATGATGATCTTGCTTTATCAGTTCGCGCATAGTATCGATGTTTTCTAGCACAGCAGTCAATTTTAGACGACCTTCTTTAAATTCGAATTCGTTCGTGAACGTACGACGGCCACGATTGAATTCACTAAACTAGTGATAACGATGGTTTTAGATAGTGCCATAGTTTTCATCGCCAAAAGTCGAAGTGAGTTGATCGATGCACTGTTGTTGAGATAATTCACGTCGAAAGTCGTAGTAAATCATCACACGAGTTAATTCCATTTTTTTTTTTGATTAAGATTAAATTTTCAAGTCACTAATAGCGTTCGTATGACAAACCGTTCTGAGCAAGTATTCAGTCAACAATGTCAAACTTTACGATATATATGTCAGATGGCGCCTAGCAAAATTCATTGTTGCAAATTCCGAATACATATATATAGCAACTCTTGTAACGACGTGACGATGTCGTAACGTCTCCTCAACAAAAAATGTTGTTTCAAATGGCGACAAATTTTTTTCCAGTGTGTCTCGGTGTTGTTCACATTCCTATAAAAAAAAACGTATTCTATACGTCAATATTACAATATGCTTCTTATTTACGGAAAAGCTCATGTTATAAAGAACGTATTTTAGCTGCTGCTGATCAGATTAGGGATATGTTCAGAACTTTTTCAACGTGTTTAAAAAAATTGTTTAAAATATCTCAACTTGTGAACATTTGTTCATGGTCAATGACATGAATTTTGACCTTGTCAATGTTCACAGACACAAAAAATTAATTATGTATTTTCTACACACACGTTTTTAAAAGGTGTAAGGATGTGAAAAATTGGTGCTAATAATTTCAACTTTGACATTGAACGACAATGTGTAAGTTTTCCTTTATTTTTAACAAAACCAACCAAATTTATGCTGAAATATATGGAACAAAGGCCTACAAGAATATTCCATTTTAATGTCAAAACGTACCAAACGCTGACGTCAATTTTTAAGTAAAGTTCAATAAGTTCCGACCGAGTTGTTCAAAAAACGATAAAGAATGGTTGCGTAACGAAAGTTATTTTCCTAACACCCGGTATTGATGAGTATATCTCAGTAATCGGTAGTAACGCTATTAAATGAAGCATGCTTGCAATATTTCTATTCACATTTTACCAGAGAGTAAATGGTTGATATGTTCTTCATGTTTTAAGGGTGATTTGATGTCTATGAATTTATATATTTTGCATACATTAATAATTAAACATCTTTATTCGGAGTAGTAATATTGTAAATACTCTGTAGAACGTTGTCGATATGTTAATTAGCAACGTCTTTCTTTCTGAATGAAGCGATTGCATTTTCATAATCGCCTGGCATCATGTGTCGTCTGCATTTAATTAAGAAAAAGAAGAACTTCATCGACCAGCGGATTAAAAGCAGTTACCTCTACGAAAATGTTTTATGCCTTAATTATGAACATTAATTAAAGTAGAATATAAAGCAGGCTAATGTCTTATAAAATTCTATTTATTTAAATGAGGAATTTTAAGAAACTCTTTATAGCAAATGGGAAAAAATATTTACACAATAATTAACTGTTAAGGTAAAAAAACTTATTATTTAACATGATAGTAAATATGGTTCTTATTATAGCCCATAAAGCAATTGAAACAAAGTATGTTTCAATGCACATTCGAGTGCCTTACATTCTATTAAGTTCGCACTGCTGTCCTTGACAGTTTGACAAAAGTTTCATATAATTTCGCCTGTTAAATTAGAAATTAATGTACCTTTTGTAATTGTTAAAACAGGTTAAAACTATATATAAATATATAATCAGTCTGTATCAGTATCATCATCAGTCTGTATCAATCCACTGCAAGATGAAGGATCATCAACTCAGATCAATCCACTGCCTCTTCAGCATGCTTCCAAATTTCACGGTCCTGGGCTTTCCTCTGCCACTCGGGTCCAATATACTTAACGATGTCATCAATCCATCGTGCTTTCGGTCTTCTTCGGGGACGTTTGCGATCAAGCGGTATCCACTTCTGGATTGCCTTGGTCCATCTGTCGTCCCATCGCCTCGCTATATGGCCTGCCCATCTCCATTTCAATTGATTTACTCTTCCAATGATGTCACATACTTTTGTTTGTTCCCTGATCCATGCGCAGGACTTTCTGTCTCGTCTTGTAATGCCAAGCATACATCTTTCCATTCCCCGCTGTGCCACCCGAAGTTTTTGAATTGATTGCCATGTGAGTGTACAGGTTTCACTTGCGTATGTCATAACGTGTAGAACGCACTGATCGAAGACTTTTCTTTTTAGGCAAAGTGGGAGTCTGCTCTTAAACACTATGTTGAGCCTACTAAATGTCTGCCAGCCACATTTAACACTTCGTTCCTCCTCCCGGGTGGTATTCCCCTCCATTGAAATCCTCTGCCCAAGATATATAAAGCTGTCTACAATCTCTAAATCCCTCCCTAAAACTGAAATTCTTCTGTCCTGAGTGAAGTTATTGAACATAACCTGACTCTTTTTCAGGTTTATTTTCGAGCCAAATGGTTCGCCAGCCCTTTGCAGTTCTTGTATGGGTCTTTGCAGCTCCTCTGGGTCTTGTGAAATGAGAATAATATCATCTGCAAATCTAAGATGGTTTAAGTTTGCACCATTGATCTTTACACCATCCTGTTCCCAATGCAGTTTACGGAATACTTCTTCAAGGCCAGCCGAGAAAAGAATAGGCGATATTGCGCCACCCTGTCGTACACCTCGTTCTACATTAATTCCTACTTCAAGATCATCAAGGTGAATTGTGGCTGTAGCTCCATCATATATTGAGTCTAAGAGGTTTACATATGCTTTATCTACCCCTTGGCTAAGCAGTGCATCCATTATTGCATGCTTTGAGATGGAGTCAAATGCTTTTTCGTAGTCGATAAAAGCCAAGCACACTGGCATGGTGTATTCGTTGTGCCTTTCTATGACCTGCTGTACAATCTGGATGTGATCCATTGTACTGAATCCACTTCTGAATCCTGCTTGTTCTCTTGGTTGTTCAAAAAACATTCAGTTTTTTTAATATTCTTTTAGAAATTATCCTACTGAAAACTTTGTACATTACTGATAGGAGGTTTATTGGACGGTAGTTCTATAAATCTTCCTGTGCTCCTTTTTTATGTAAAAGGATCACTTCTGCATTTTTCCATAAGTCAGGTACTTTTTGTTCTTTGACGCATTTTGAGTATAACTTTGCCAGTGTTTTATGTAACGTCAGACCACCAGCTTTTAGCATTTCGACAGTTACACTGTCCTTTCCTGGAGCCTTGCCGTTTTTCATCGATTCTAATGCATTTGTTACTTCCTCCACTAGGATATCTGGCATTTGTTCTTCCGTGAGTATTGTTGTCTTTGATTGGTTCTGTTCTTCATATAACTGGGAATACAATTTTCTGACAATCTCTAACATTTGGGTACGCGCCCTGCACACTGTGCCACCCTCACGCTTTAAAGCATATATTTGCGTTCTTTTGTTCCTCAGCTTCTGTTTAGCTTTGTTAAATCCTTTGTTTTCTTCCTGGGTTTTTTGCACTAACTGTATATTGAATCGGCGCGTGTCCTCTCTGATACGTTTTCTTATAGTTTTGCAGAGCTCAGTGTACTCGACCCTGCCAAAAGAACTACATGCATTTCTCATTGCTCGCCGTTTCTTCATTAAATCAATGGTCTCACTGGAGATTTTTGTTTGTTTGAAACATTTTTCTTCTGGTGCTATTGAAGCAGCCATTTGAAGTACATTGTTGGCGATTTCTTCATATTGAACTGATATTTCCACCTCCTCTGGATCTTGTAACGCAGCAAACCAGTTTGACAAAGCAATTTCAAAATCGCTTCCTCTTTCCAGCAGTTTTCCAGAATCCACCTTGCCTTTCTTTGATCTTACCATTTTTTCGCGCTCTTTTCGACAGTCAATCCGAACCCTTGCTCGTACCATTCTGTAGTCACTTACAATATTAAAATTGTTAAGGACAGTACAATTGGTAAATATTGTTTTATCGTTGGTCATGATGTAGTAAATTTCGCTTGTGAGCCCAGATGGACTTTTCCATGTCTATTTTCTGCTGATATTTTTCTTATCGAATGAATTCATAATATATAGTTCTTGTCCTTCAGCAAAATCAACCAATCTGTCACTTCTATTGTCTCGCTCACCAGTTCCATATGGGCCAGTTGCATTTTCGTCAGTTCTTGTTGTTCCAATTCTGGCATTAAAATCACCCATCAGAATTTTGTACCTACATTTCTCTTTGTCTAAAAGCTGGGCCACATCATCATACAATTCCTCAATTTCCTCATCCCTATGGCTTATAGTTACTTTTTATTCAGCTGAATGATGCATTGGGCTAGTCGGTCGGATGTACTTTAAAATTTTACCACACTGTCCTTCAGCTTTCGATTGATGAGGAATCCAATTCCGCCACATCGGCCATTTTCCGTACCTCGAGTGTACCCCCTCGAGTACACCCTTTCTTCGTGTTTCACAGAGCCTAATAATATCCCAATGTATGTTGTCAAGTTCGATTAACAGTTCTTGCAATCGGGCCTCTGTTTTCATAGTCCGTATATTTAGCGTTGCAATGTCAAAAGTCCAATGGTAGCCTGATGTAACCCGGTGATTCTTAGCACCCTCTGCTTTGGGGCAGGTCTTCCCGCTGCCGTATAGGTAGTTGCCCCTTGGCCTCCGGAGAATGAGGGCCGTGTTTGAGGTTGTACTGTCATATTTCAACATATGAAATATATATATATATATATATATATATATATATATATATATATATATATATATATATATATATATATATATATATATATATATGTATATATCTTCAGAGAGGTGCAAAAGTAGGAATACAGTTTTCATTATGAACAATAAGGATGACTTACAAATTGCAATTAAGTACTGTATCTTTTAAGTTCTCAAATTGTCGGCCTTAGCATTTACACATTCCTGCAGTGTAGTTTCTATACTCAAGCACACTTTGGCGCAGATATTTTTATTATTATCAATTTCTTGGCATGTTTTTCATATAAATTGATTCTTGTCCTCAGCAGTGTGTTTTTTATTAATATTTTTTAACTTTGATAACACCCCAAAAGAGAAAGTTTATTGGGATGAGGTCTGGTAATCGTTGTGGACATTCAACTGGCCCTCGTGGACCTAGCCACCTATTGGGTAATTCTTTGTCAAGAGAGAAAAGGATTTACGGTTAGAGGCGCATCACCATCTAAACCTGTTTAGCGACTGGACCTACAGCTTAACGTGGGTTCCGAACCACGGTCATCAGCTACCGACAAACTCAGGTTAGCACTTTCTTCGTGACCAACGTAGAACACTGCTCAGAAGGCATCTGGCCTTATTCAGCCTTTAACTGGCGTGACTGAGGGGTAATTCGTTGTCGGATTTTACAGTCTTGCCTAGAAACAATCACAGACATTTAGGTGAGGATATGTGTGGGCGTGTGTGCGTATATGTGAGTGTATATAAGTGTGTGTAGGGTAGGAAGTAAGACGGACCGAAGAATTAAAGAAAAATACGCATCCGAGCGCTGGAATCGAAGCAGCTACGTTTGGATTGCCAGGCAGGCTACTAACCCACCAGTCCACCGCGGCCGGCTCTTTGTCAATAGACTTACTACGTGGTCAAGAATAAACTACGTAATCAACGATTTTCAATGCCGGAAGAAGCGGTTGATGCTTTCGAAATGTTTGTTTTGGAGATACCCCAATCGGAATAGAAACAGTGCTATGAAAATTGGTTCAAACGTATGCAAAAGTGTATCGATCTTTGTGGATAATACTTGGAATTATTATTCCGGATATATAAATAGTATCCCTAGTACTATACTATATTATACAGCTTTGAGACCGAACAATTAGCTATAAACGAAATTTCATAGGAAATTTGTATAAGAGTTGAAACACCTGTCTCGCTGGAGATTCGAAAATAAACCGACCGAGTCTTTAATCTGCCAACGTCTGGTAGTAACTTTTAAACGGCAACTTTTAATTTAATTGAATACTGTGGAACATAA
Source organism: Cosmopolites sordidus (assembly GCA_031761425.1). Lineage (NCBI taxonomy): Eukaryota > Metazoa > Arthropoda > Insecta > Coleoptera > Curculionidae > Cosmopolites > Cosmopolites sordidus. Next base: position 43,872 of record JARFXV010001257.1, read on the forward strand.
ATCAAAACTACTTGTGTAGTGTTCGAACACAACCTATATATTAAATTATAAACAGTTGATTAGGGACTTTAGTTAAGCAATAATATTTGTTCATTAAGATGGAATGTTTATGTATTAAATTCTAGGTGTCTTCCTTGTAAAACTTGTATTTCATATGGCGGTAACACGCAAATGTTGAAACATCTTTTAAGAAAGGGTATCGATTTTGATTACCTCTCGGAAAGTATCTCTTTTATTACTTCATTATTAGATGTGTAAAAGGTAAAATATTTAAATAAATAAACAAAGATTAATATCATAAATTTCTAATATATTTAAAATTGTATGTATAACAATTCAATTCTTCTATTGGAACCTTTTGTGTGAAACACTAAATTTGAAGAGATTTACCACTAAACACCAAATCACTTTTCTGAACTGCTCGACTCACGTTTCGCTAACCACGTTAGCATCATCAGGAGATGATTTAATCTAATTCTAAAACTAAACTGTGTTCTATTTATATAAAAAACCCTACCTAACGAAGCGTGTAATATAAATAGAACATAGTTTAGTTTAAGAATTAGATTAAATCATCTCCTGATAATGCTAACATGGTTAGCGAAACATGCATCCAGCAGTTCAAAAAAAGTGATTTGGTGTTTAGTGGTAAATCTCTTAAAGTTTAGTGCATAATAATTGTTTTCTAACCTCTCTGAAGTATATTTCTATATTACTAAACAAAGGAAAAACGCCCATTCTTTTGCTACACTGTAGAATAGTATATATATATATATATATATATATATATATATATATATATATATATATATATATATATATATACACTGTAGAATAGTATATATATATATATATATATATATATATATATATATATATATATATATATATATATATATATATATATATATATATATATATATATATATATATATATATATATATATATATATATATATATATATATATAGATAGATAGATAATGTTTCTGAATCATTCCGGGTTTTGATCCGTTGATTCTGTGAAGAGTCACGACGCCAAAGTCTTATTTGGTATTTTTAGGTGTTGTCCACTTCGACCGAAGAGTCCAACTGACGTGCACGGGCCTTTGTGCTCGCTTTTATTGCTTTTATAGTCGGCCCGCGACTGCGCAGATTATATAGGGGTAGTTCGGGCTATTTGCGGCGTTGTCGCGCGTCCGTTTATTGATTTTTCTACCTTGCCGCCACGTTGGCGTGTTTCTTCTTTTTTCTTTTTTTTCTCTTTTTATTTCTTTTTTAAAAAAAAAGGGCACCGACATATACCATCTCATCAAGAAGATTCTATCCACAGCCATGTTTTCGCCGACTTCCCGTGGGATGGCCTATACACTGTATGTATATATATATATATATATATATATATATATATATATATATATATATATATATATATATATATATATATATATATATAAAAGGGAAACACGATCACATGTGGAATTATGCTACTGGTTATTATGCTATTAGTCGAACTTGAATTGATAAAACTTTTTTACGAAAGTTTTATGCACCTGGCCATTTGTCCGCCATTACAATAACGAAATTTGTTAATTTGCGCTACATTACCTGATCGCATCCACCCTATTCTTCAGACTTGTCTCCATGTGATTTGTTTTTTTTTTTCAAAACATAAAGAAATGGCCATTTAAAAGGAAATGCACATCAAATGAAGATAATTGCGGAAACAGAGGAAGATTTTGTAGAATTTGACAATTCAAACTTTTTAGAGGGAATTATAAAGCGGGAAAATTGTAGTCCGAAGCGTATTGAACTAAAAGTAAACAACTTTAAAAAATACATTGATTTATGATCAAAAAAATAATATTTTAGTTTAAAAGCATGTGACTTTTCACTCCTTTTCACTTTTATTCTATCATTTTTTCTCATTTCACTCGCCAGACCTGATTGAATGTAAGACCGTTCAAGACAGAACAAAATGTTCGATCGCAATTTCGGTAATGCCGTTGATTTTATCTGTCGCAACGACCCTCATCTCCAAGCAAATTCTAAACTGATAGCGAAAATTCTACCTATGACCTTCCGGAAGGTCTTTCGACGGTCTCTAAATCTCTTTGTAAATGCTTGGGGTTTTGTGCCGATTTCTTTATAGCCCCAGTTGGTAGCAGAAGTGGATTAGGTAAATATTAGTCGCTGTGACTGACTTAACACTTTCTCTCTTTTCTTTTAAGGCATCGAAGAAAATCCACTTTCAAGAAATAGCTAATGAAAAATGTGTGTTAGATAAAATTTAGTTAAAGTTGTGTGTGATTGTTACTAGGTTGTTAAATGAGTTATTGCTTTTAACTTGTTAATTGTTATTGTTTTTAACCATTAAATTGTAATGCACATACGAGGGTACTCCCAGAAGTACCCGACCTAAGGTATAGATGGAGGCTGTTGTTTGAAAAGAATGACTATGGCAGAAAGTACCAACCTTATAAATCTTAAGTTTGAAGTTTGATATCACTACGTTATTTAGTATTTATTTGAAAGACATTAATAGTGAACGCTCTCAGTGAATTTGTAAACATGGAACAAATTGCTAATCGTTATGTGATTGAAATCGTTATGGTTGAAAGGTCTCAGTCCAACCGATATTAAAGCGGAGCTAAATTCTACCCTGGAAGAGTCTGCTCCTTCGTTTAAATGATAAGTGGATTTTTGTGGAATGAATTGAATAATATTGTTCTGGAGGATACTAATACCGCGCTACACCCCACACTGCTAATGAAACAATTAATTTATTGAGAGAAAAATTTCTTGGACGAGTTATTGCAAGAAACAGTGATGTTAATTGGCCACCAAAATCATACGATTTGATACCGTTGGACTATTTTTTTTTGGGAGTACCGTGATAAGCAGGTCTATAAGAACAATTCACAATCGATTTCTCAACTAAAGGATGGAATTATTTGAGTCATTGATGAGACAGAGCCACGATTATGCCAAAATGTCAAGCAACATTTTGACATAAGAGTGGACGTCTGTAGAGCTGTAGGAGGTGGTCATTTGGCAGATATTGTTTTTCGTGTTTAAATGTCATAGACTATCCTTCAGTTACATAACTCTATAAAATCAATTCTTCTATTGGAACCTTTGGTGTGAAACACTAAACTTGAAGAGATTTACCACTAAACACCGAAACACTTTTTTGAACTGCTCGACGCACGTTTCGTTAACCATGTTAGCATCATCAGGAGATGATTAAATCATCTCTACAAAAACCAAACTCAAAGAAGAATACGAGAATATTAGATTAGTTCTTGAAACAAATAATTACTACAGACATCAATGGTCAGTTTATATAGATTTAAAAATGGTAAATTTCTACTTCAGCAAAACCAAATTTCTACTTGTAATAGAGTTGTAATATACTTTTTCCCCCTTTTGTATTTTTATTACCTTTTTTTTACTTTTATATAATTAAAATAAATACTTTAATAGAATAATCTTAAAAATGATTATTTTAATAAATATATCTCATATATACCTGCTGCCCTATTTTAGTGTGATACGAAAATGCTGATTATTTAAAAAACTAGAGCCAAATTCGGAAAACCATTTAGTTCTGTAATTGTCAGTATAAAATCACCCTAGAACCACTCCCATATCAAGAGCAACAAAGTCACTGTTAACCATTTTTATCAATAAAAAGTTCTTGAAATCAACGCAAATTCTGTGTTTTATTCAAGAATTTAAAAACCGGCTTAATTTGAAGGACCCTTTATTATTAAATCTGGTTTCTTTTATTTTAATGGTTATCTGTATTTGACTATAACAGTTACAGAAATTTGTTTCGGTCTGTATCGAAAATATTTGATATTCTCTAATAAAATTGCTTCTGAAATAAATTTTCTAAACTATAGGAAACTTTATGTCAGGCGCAGATGGTCCCCATTCCAGCCAGATTATTGAATTAGGTATTACTGATGTTATGACACGTTTTGGGAAAACCCATTTAAGACGCACGCATTCAAAATGCCAAACATAAACAAAACTATACTAAAGAGGGTTCAATATAATTTTGTTTATGCTTCGGGAAATCTTCCGGATATTTGTAACCAGTAGTATCCAGAGAATATCTCTTTAAAATTAACATATCGGGTTGTCCGGAAAACCCGTAGGGATTTCCCTAACATAAAGAGAAACGCAAATAGTTCATGTACATATTTTTTAGGTTTATTAGGTACTGAGCATCTTTTTCTGCAACAAAATACCAACAGGTTGTTTTTCACCGCTTTCAAACATTTTCCTTTTAAACAATTTTGGAGAAAGCGGAATAAACATGGTACTTCAAATGATCCCAATTTAACCTCAACAATTTTTGCGGTCCTGATTGAAACGTATGTTTATGCATTGTCGTGATGAAACACGACACCTTTTCTGTTTGGTAATTCTGTTCGTTTTTTTTATTATTTTATTTGCTACCTTCAACCATTCTAATTGTGAACTGTGAGCTCTTTTTCAGCAAAAGATCCCATGAAGAGATTCGATGGAGATTTTGCTGGGGGAAACCACAAATCATACATAAAGCTCATTCAGAGAAACAATGATTGCACGTCATCAAAATCTATGACGCACTCATGTTACAATGTTGCCATATCAACACCAAAATACCCAGACTTTGGCATTTGTATGATTGATAAAACTGTAAATGAAAAAGTAACACGAAAAGTTTTTTATCCAAAAGTTTTAATTAAAAATCTGTTTCGAAACTTCTGCTTGTCAACATAGGGGCTTTTCATTTACTTTACACAAAGTTTAATTATTCTGTATTACTAAAACAACTATCAGCATCTGAATCGTTGTTCAAGTAAATTATTAAAGGATTAACTTCTAGTCTATCAAATAGTTTTCCTCTGTATGTCTGATGCTGTTCATCTAGATCTGTGGTGTAACTGTTGCAAAGCTTCAGTTACACCAAACAGTTATCAATCGTTCTTCCATCTCGACCTATATGACGATTGTAATAATTTTTGGCCACCCCCCATATCAATTCTATAGGATTTAATATGCAATGATAAGGGGGAAGACGTAATACTTTGTGTCCATACTCTTTAGCCATATGATCTGCCACATATTCTTTTTTAGGCTTGTTCCTGAAAAGAACATTATGAAACACAAACCTGTCCCTTTAATTACTGCTTACCGAATAACGATTTGCAGCAGTCTTCAACGTAGTGTTTTTAAAAGAAAGATTATGTTCCCTCAGCCATTCTGCAATTTTTGGTTTTGTCCATGCACTAGTTGGAGGTTTATCCATCAGTGTACTGTGATATGGTGCATTATCCATGACAATATCTGATGGCTTCTCCAAGATTTTCAACAGCTGGTTTTCAAACCAAAACAAAAAGTTATCTTCATTCATTTCTCCATGATAATCGTCTTTTGTTTTAGAAAAGAAGACTAATTCGGCCTCTGGAATAAAGCCATTGTTGTTTCCAGCATGAAGAACAATATATCTGCAATAATATGTTATTATTGACACGTCTTAAAACAATTATTTATGACATGACTTTAATGGCTCCTAAGTATTATGTATACCACTCACCTTTTTCCATCAACTTTTGTAGTCTTTACACTCCTCTTGTTATCATGTTGCCATGAGTGACTCAAGGTTTTGAAATATTCATGTTTCATCCAAATAAACAAAATCAAACAGAGATTCGTCTTTGATATTTTGATACATCTTCAAAAATTGAATTTGTTTAAAGGCAATATCTGGAAGTTCCATCAGGCCCCTACAAGGATTATCTTTACTCCATTTGAAACCAATTTCTTTTAGAAGTGTATGAAGCGAAGTTTTAAATCAATCAAAGGCTGCATGTTCTTTAGTTTTTCATGAATACTTTCAAGATTAACCGTTTGTTCTGAAATAGTTCAATAAAATTTGATAAAAATACAATATTACCATGTAAATCTACTCAGTTTTTTCATACATTTCATAGATTTGATTGCGAATTGAGCCCACATCAAGATGATCTAGATTAGTTACTCGTTTTGGATGTTGACGCTTTTTCTTCGGTGATTTTAACATTTCGTTATTCATCAACTTTTTCGAAATTGCACTAACTGTACCAGTACTAATATTTAGTGTAACTGAAACTCGCAAAAAAATAACCACTAGATCTAATAAGTTATTAATACATACCTCCCTCACAGCGTTTAATGGCAAAAGAGGAGCCCCATTGTCTCGTTCCTGTTCAAAATAACTGATAAGTGACGAGACAAACTGCTTACACTGATCGCTTAACGGTTTTGGCATTTTTTTTGCAATTATAATCGCTGATTTTTTACTACAGAACTCACAGCAACAGAAACTATACCAGAAAATAGCTAAAACAACAAAGAATACAGTAAAAATAATTCAGAAACGTTTGAAGGCGCAACTCAAAAACGATCAAAACATGAAAATGACAGATTCTACGAAAAACTTGTGTAAGGTCGGCAACACTGTCCAGAATCACAAACCTAAATGATATCTTGACAGCGAATTCACAGGAGGAAGAAGGAAACAGACTGCTTTGAACTTTAAATGATTTTTTCTTTCTTATGGATTTAAATTGGCAATAGATTTGTCTAGATTGATGACGTGCAACTATTGTTTCTTTGAATGAGCTATACATACACATCCGACACCCAAAACAAAACCTGCCTTTTGATGAAAAAATAGCAGAATTTTATTTTCTTTTTTTTTTAACAAAAATAACACGTGCCTAAATACGATCCAAGTTCATTTTTTGATAAAATCGTAGTTTTTTGTAAGTATCTCGTAAAGTATACGGATTTGAGAAAAAAAATATAAGAGCAATTTTGTAAGAAATTAAAATTCTCTACGAAAAAGGTACTTTCCATTTTCTTCATAAAATTCATATTTATGGAGATATTCTAGATAATAAATTCATTAACTCCGTAAAGCCACATTGTAATACCTACAACCGAGATTTTTTCTCAAATATAAACAATTTCGTAAAACTATAATAAATTCTAGATATTTTCGGTATTATTGATAATAATCCCTTTAAGTTATCGGTAAATATTATTCATGACTATTTTTCAATGACTTTCAGAAGAAATTTTCAAGAAATACCTCTATCAGTACTAGGTTATTAGGTACTAGATTACTAGGTACTAGATTACTAGGTACTAGATTACTAGGTACTAGGTACTAGGTACTAGGTTACTAGGTACTAGGTTACTAGGTTACTGGGTATTAGGTTACTTAGTACTAGGTACTAGGGTTTTACTAATATCTATATTTTACTAATAATAATTCTACTTAATAGTAAATTCTACTTAAGTTACATTTTTTTTTATTATGTATGTATGTGTATATGTAATATATGTTTGTATAATAAGTTCTATAATAAATCTATAATAAATTCTATAATAAAATCTATAATACATTCTAGATATTTTCCATATAATACATTTTAGATATTATTGATAATAATCCATTTACGTTATCAGTAAATATCAACTATTTTTCAATGACTTTCATAAGAAATACCTCTATCGGTACTAGGTTACAAGGTACTAGGTACTAATATATATATATATATATATATATATATATATATATATATATATATATATATATATATATATATATATATATATATATATATATATATATATATATATATATATATATATATATATATATATATATATATATATATATATATATATATATATATATATATATATATATATATTACTAATAATAATTCTACTTAAATCAATTCTTCTATTGGAACCTTTGGTGCCAGGAGATGATTGAGATGGTTAAATTATCTCCTGATGATGCTAACATGGTTAGCGAAACGTGCGTCGAACAGTTAAAAAAAAAGCGTTTTGGTGTTTAGTGGTAAATCTCTTCAAGTTTAATTCTACATAAGTTACAATTTTTTTTTGTTATGTATGTATGTGTGTATGTAATATATGTTTGTATGCATGTATGTCACCAAGAAAATATGTAAAGGAATATTAAGAAAACTGAATCACGCACAACCAAGAGATCAAGCAAGATTCAGAAGTGGATTCAGTACAATGGATCACATCCAGGTTGTACAGCAGGCCATGGATTTCAGTGGAGGGGGATACTGTCCGGGAGTTTCAACGGCGTTTTAAATTTGGCTGGCAGGCGTTTGGCAGGCTCAACATAGTGTTTAAGAGGAAACTCCCACTGGACCTGAAGAGAAAAGTATTCAATCAATGCGTCCTGCCCGTTACAACATTCGGAAGTGAAACCTGGATACTCACATCGCAATCAATTTAAAGGCTTCTGGCAAGACAGAGAAGAATGGAAAGATGTATGCTTGAATCAGGGAACGAAAGAAAGTGTATAACATCATAGGAAGAGTAAAATAATTGAAATGGAGATGGGTAGGTCATATAGTGAGGCGATGGGACGACAGATGGACCAAGACGGTCCTGGATTGGATACCGCTTGATCGCATACCTCCATGGACCGAAAATACGATGGAGTGATGACATAATTGAGTATATTGGACCCGAATGGCAAAGGAAAGCTCAGAACCGTGAAAGTTTGAAGCATGCTGAAGAGAGGAGTGGATACCGATTGATCGCAAATATCCGCGAAGAAAACCGAAAGCACGATGGATTGATGAGATCGTTAAGTTTATTGGACTTGGACTCGAGTAGTATATGAAAGCTCAGGGTCCTGACAGATGAAAGCAAGCAGGGGACCAAAATATATCAGCAACAGCAAATGTACAAACAACAGGCTATAACAGTTATTATATATAATGGTTAACAGACCCCTTCTCAGCAAGTACATGTTCAGGACGGTTATTCAGTTGGAGTCCCGTCTCTTCTATATTGAGGATGTGACTTGGTTCCAACATCACGTCGTCGACCATCGAGACATTTTCCAAAAGTTTAAAACAAACATCTACCTCCGACTTGTTCATAACAGTCGATCGCGCTAACGAAACACCTTCTGACTTTCTGATTGCAATATCACGGGTTGCTCAAAAACAAATTGTACGAAGTCGTAGCCTGCTTTCTCAGTTTGCTTATTGAATCTGTGTTTTAAATTTAATTGTTCAGCCAATGCGATCTTTCTGACATCATCAATCGTTAAAGGAAAACCTTTTGCTTACATGACTTTAATGTGGTTTGCAAGCTTCTTTTCATTTTCTTTGCCAAAAAAAGGAAGTTGGCCCCTTAGGTTCTTTTTTGTCATTACTGTTTCTGAAATGCCTTTCTAAGGTTTTCTTTGGAATCTGATTGGCTTTTGCAGCTGCATGAACTGATATTTCACCATTTTTCAAAGCGTTTATTGCGGCCTTTAACGACTCTTCGCTCCAATTTCCTCGGGTAGCTAATGACTTTCTTTGGTATTTATTTAAAACATCCCTAGTAATACTATGGCCATCACACCCTAACTAAATGTGACCATCTTTCTTAATTTTTAAAATGTGTGAGCCTTTGTGGTTATGTTCAAGTACGACTCATAAGCCATTCCGAAATTACTTAAAAACACACCATTTTTCAAAAACTGCACAACTACAACTTGTAACAAGAACTCCTTAACTAATTTTCACACTAGGCAAAAGAAAAGTAAAAATTTACTGATTTACTAATATGGATTTTACTCACTTTTGGTATTTTATTCGCAAATATTTTCACTCGCAGGTCGCTTGAAGGCTAACTACGCCTAGCGAGTGTTTGTAGAATTTTTTTGAGTTGCCATCTCTCCCGGACTTGCCTTAATAAACAAACATTGATTTGCAGTTAATGTTGTATTTCTTGTCGCTTAGAATATTTTTATATTTGTAGATTCGATCGTTTGAGAAAGAAAGTATGTTTCTGCGCGGCGTCAAAGCGTTCGTTCAACTGTCCAAGGTAATGAAAAAGGAGAAGACTTTGCATGACTGTAGTTTTAATATTAGCGGACATTAAATACTTGCGCTTATTAATAGTTTCCGTGATGCAGTCGATAAATTTTTATTAATTGAATGCACCTGGCATCGAACAGCGTTTATAGGCACCTCTAGAATTCACCTTGCGCGTATAAATTTTACATCGTACCGGTTATAATTAAGGCCGAGCAAGAACAGAGAAATTGGCAAAAAATAAACAACACCGCGGGATTGCAATATTTAGTCGTAAATTTAATTCCGAAGACAGGAATTGCTTCTTCTTCTATAGACATTATTTGATGAATCGTATCGTGTATTATGCCAAAACTGTACTAAAATAAATAAATGTTTTTTAGAATTAACGTTTTTGCGGTAAGTTGTTTCATAAATAATTTGTAATTGTTGAGTAGTTTCAAATTTCTTTGCTAGTTTTGCCAATTTGTATGTTGGAGGTTCAACTGCTGGTACAATTGGTCTTCCTGGTTTATGAATTTTACTAAGGTTTGGCTAATTTTATATTCAGAGAAATAGCAATAAGGCTTTTACAAGATTTCAATGTACTCTCTCAACATGCTTGTTTTTATTTTGATAACCATATTTAATGACTTTGATGACTTAATATTTCTCTGCAGTACTAGTTTCAACAAGATTCAGCAGCATATTATCTAAATATTTTCACGGATGGTAAATAATGTTTCTAAATCATTCCTGGTGTCGATCCGTTAATTCTGTGAAGAGTGACGATGTTTCGCCAAAATCTCATTTGGCATTTTCAAGTGTTGTCCGGTTCGACTGAAGTCCAACAGACGTGCACAGGTTGTTGCGCTCGCTCTTTTAGGCGGCCTGCGACTGCGCAGATTGTATCGGGGTAGTTCGGGACTATTCGCGGCGCTCGGCAACACTGTCAGGCGTCCGTTTATTGATTTTCCTCCTCGTCGCCACGTTGCCGTGTTTTTTCTTTTTTCGAAAGCGATTTCCATACTTTTGGAATGTGGCGAGCCTCGCTTCGCGTATTTAGCTCTCCCCTTTCTTCTGTTTCAAGGTCTTCTCTGATTGTTCGGACCTTGTTCAATTTCCATATTCGCTATTTCTTTGACTCCTTCAAAATTGACGTTATGTTCTGTTTGTAGATAGTGCTGGAACAGAGCGGACGTGGTTTGTTTGTTTTTCAATTTATTTTTATGTTCCTGTATTCTGGCTGAGATTTGTCGGTTTGTTTGTACTATGTATGTTCTGTTGCATACTCCATGATTGTCTTTGTCCATGATTGTAACTTTGTCCTTGGGGTTTTTTAGGATGTTTGCGACAGTTTTGTGCGGCTTATTTTGATTTTATGTTTTTTTAGTAGTCTCCCTATCCTATCTGTAATTTCTTTTAAGTGTGGTAGCAGGACCTTTGGTGCATTTGGTTCCTGATCCTCTATTGTTCTTCGTGTTTAGGTGTCCTGACGGTGAATGGCCTTCTTGGTACAATTTTCTGAATATTCATTTTGTTTAAGGGTTGTGGAAATTTTTGGTAGTTTTTCGCTTCGTGCATCCAGTCGGAAGGATCTGGAAATCAATGTGTTCGCTACTGCTTGGATTTGAAAAGGATGCTGATGAGATTTAGCGTTGGGGTATCGATCGGTGTGAGTTGGTTTTCTATACACTGTGTATTTGAGGGTTCCAGAAAGTTATCTTGTTATGAGGACATCCAAAAATGGCAGTTTCGTATCCTGTTCGACTTTCAGGGTAAACTGTATTCTGGGGTGAATTTTGTTTAATTGGGTCAGGAAGTTGCTTAGAACTTCATTTCCGTGAGGCCATATTATAAAAATATCATCTACGTAGGGTTTCCAAAGTTTAGGTTTTAAAGGAGCCCTGGCTAATGCTTTTGTTTCGAAGTCTGCCATGAACAGGTTGGCTAGAACGGGTGATAAAGATGATCCCATTGTCTGTAGATCTGCTGGTCGAAGGAAAAATATGTATTATTCAAGCAGCTTTCGGAGAGTTCCCTCACGTGTGGTGAAAAGTCTTCGTTCGTCGAAATTAGGCCCAGAGCTTCGTCTATGGGGATACCTGAATATAGTGAGACAATGTCCAGGCTTGCCAGTATGTCTGTATCCTCTAGTTGGAAATCTTTAATTATCCTTATCTAATGTTCTGAGTTTTGAACATAGGACTCGGCAAATTTGATCCTTGGTTGCATGATACTTGCTAGATATTTTTCCAAATTTTGTGTTGGAGAGCCGAATGCACTTACTATGGGCTTTAATGGGATTATTGGTTTATGTATTTTGGGTAAACCGTAAAGTTTAGGACATCTGCTTGATTTTTTTCGTTGGAATCTTCGTTGGATGTCCGGTTCTTGTTTCCATGTTTTGATTGTGCCCTTGGCACCTGGTATATACTGAAACATTTACCCTTTTAAGCCTAACAAGCTCCCTTGATATACCACTTCTAGATTCCAGGCGATTTCTTCGAGCTATCATTGAGATTCGCAGGTCTTGTACAGATGTACATCGTTTTCTACCACTTCTGGGGCGATCCTTTACATCATTTGCCTATTGGAATTTTTTTTTTTTGCCTATTGGGAAACACCTACAATTTCCGCGGCTTCATTTTAATTAAAGCCCTGTTGTAACAAGACAATTTTTCTTGATCTTTTAAAATGAGCTGCCATATTTCTAGGCATTTTTAAACGGATTAATTGAAAATTGAAAAATAACTGAAATAAGGTGTAAATACCTGTATCAATAGAATGGGCAAAAATCGAAAAATCTGCGTTATCAGCAACACAATTCTTTTGATATTTTCATTTAAAAACGGCCTAAAATAAATATCCATCACAATTTTTAGAATATCATAGGCGTAGATTTCCAATTTGTAAATATTCCAAACTTCTGGACATATGTGTATATACGTACATGTAAAAGATATTAAAGTATTGACTAATGAATAAAATATTCTAGCAGGGTTGTTTGTCGGGTTTTGTTGGCAATTAAAATATCTTGAAAGTGGAGATCTAAGTTAGATATCACATCCAAAACTGGCAGGTCCCCACGTGCATCACAAAATGCTGCGTGACATTAACTGCCTGTTGCTATGTATCAATAACATCTTCCTGGGTGTGTTCACCATCTGTTCCATCACACACTATTTTTTATATAGAAACTTCCATGCATACCGAGTCAACACTTTCTTCTAATATTAAAGTGTCTACAGTAAAAAAGTCCCCGATACTGTAGTACTTTTCCATATTTGAGCCAAAAGTAACAATGTAAGGGCGTTTTCTGCATTTGAATTTTCTGCGTTTTGTGTTGGATTTCTTCTACTATGTGTAATTCCAGAATGGGAAAAGATTAATTTTGAATTGTATTCTTTGATACCCAGTCCAATGCATTTTTTTTATAAGAAAAATTTTATCCAAAAGGTTTATTTTCTTTAAGAGTTCTTGACCTGATTCAGCTGTATTAATGGCTAATAAATGTTTTAAAAAATTGAATTAAATATATTCTAATTTTATGTCTCTTGGGTGTGAACACGCGTTATCTAGAAGTAATATTTTTTTTGAATAAAATTTCGTTTCATTTTTAGGACCAACATTTTTTTACAGTTCTGAATCATAGATAATAAAAATTTACTGGGCTTAGTCCAGGAGGCTTGTCAAATGTGCGCGTATTAGATGCGTCAATTTTCCCGTTCCCAACTTTATCTTTTCAGACGGGTGGGTCTTTCAAGCCCTAGCTTGTACAGTCTGTATTGAATTCTTTAGAGGATTGTCCTCTTTATCCTGTCTGGGATCAATTTGGCGCCGTCTTATAGCGCGCAAGGTATTGTAGTCAGTATTATAGAGAGGAGATAGGCAATAATGTCTCAAACTTATCTATACGTTTATAGATCAGTTTACATTCAGTGGTTGAGTGAAGCTGACCGCTTCTTCTTGTATTTTATTTTTGTGTTTGCAAAATATCTAGGAGACAAAGAAGACTTACTATATTGTAGAAATGGAGAAAATGAAAAACTTTCCAGTGATTCGGAATCGGACATGGAATCAGGTGAAAGTGAGAGTGAAGAAGCTCCCGAAGACTCAGAACCTATTCAAGAGAATAGTGAGGATGAAGTCATGGGCAAATGTGAGTAGTTTACCTTCTAGCTCTAGTGAACTCCCCATCGGTATACATCAGAAAATGAAGAACAACTGTGATGCTCGTTGCCACTTTCAGATCCTAAGGCACAGAATGTTCTGAAGAATGCGGAAGGTCCTACTCGATGGGCTAAAAAACACTGTCAGACAGTTCTTTATTACTTTTCAGGCAACACCTTCAGGAAAAGGTATGCCGTTGGAGTAATAAAGAAGAAAAATTGGTTTATCAAACGAAATGGAAAGAACTGAGCACTGAAGAGCTAAAAAAATATGTTGGCTTACTTATTTTAATAGGAGTCTACAAATCAAAAAATGAAGATGTAGGTACAATATTTAGTTGCCATGTTTAGTCGTCCTATTTATTCTAAGATAATGAGCCGGGACCAGTTTAAGATCTATCTGTGACGTTTTTATATGCGGGAATACATACTTGAGAGAAACTTATGTACCTGGGTAGTAGATGACCAGTTGTATTTTCCACGGCCATTGCCTATTTCGCCAGTATATTCCCTCAAAACCTGGAAAGTATGAGATCCAGTTTTGGATGATTTGTGATTCATTTACTGGCTATGTGTGGAAAATGCAAGTATACAAAGGAGAAATAAACGGTGGCACAACGAAAGGATCTCAGGGAGGGGAGAGAGCTGTAAAAGATATGGTGTAAGAAATCATAAAAAGTGGGAGAAATATCACGTGCGACAATGTTTTCAATTTATCGCGATAAGAGGACCTATAGTTCATTCTTCACTTTTTGAAAACAAAGGCAGGAGTGGACAAAGTAGACCAAATGTTACGACATTATTCTATGAAATAATAAAGTCGCCGGTGGCCAATATCATGTATATAATATGACTGATATAATTACACTAAGTGCTTTTATTGTATTTATTTTTAGTCATAATGCCAAGTTTGGTAACAAAACTGAAAGGAGAAGAAAATTTTGATAGCCCTTGGTAAGGAATTGGGAGTGGGGACGAAGGGGTATCTGAAGAAGACGAATCAGATGAAGAGTTATCAAGTGGCCCCTCAAGTGAATCAAAAAGAAGAAGATGTCACATTTGTCCATGCAAAAAGACAGTAACTCAAACAGAGTGTGCTCGAAATGTGACAAAAATATATGTTTAGAACATAGTAATTTAGTATGTGATAAATGTAGGTAACTATATGGGTAAATAGTGTATTGTTCTTAACTAAATTAAATAATTACTTACTAAGTTATATAAATAGAGAAAATTAAATTATTTTGATTTTTTTATCCTCAAAAAGGTGTATTTCTCATTTGAATACGAATCGGGATGAGGTTTTGATCCGTCATTAAGGAATAGCGAAGAGGCCCGTCCGCAAAGTGTTAACTTAATAAGATATTTCTATCAACATAAGCAAAGTTGTTAAAGCAAGCATCATTGTAAGAATGATACTAATAACTTACTAACTAACTAATTATAAGTGCAGCAACCGCGCGACTGCTATTTATAATAGTTTATGATGTATATCATTACAACTTATATAGTAATATCAATCAAAACGTTTTCGTCGATTCACAGTCGAGCCGCTTGTATCAATATTTTCTTACGGACTCTTTTGATAATTAATGGATAACGCTGTACCACCCACGGAGCCAACTATCATTTTCAATTTTTGCCGCCTTGAAAAATGAATAAACGACAAGTTATTGATGATGGCGATATCGAGATTTGATTTCTTCGGGGGAGCGAGAAACATCATCTTAATTAGGTTGCGGTCACAACATTTAAAAACTAACGAGACTGCCGCATTCGGTGAATTTCAATTTGCATAGTTTCTCAATTTATGTTGTTTATTGTTGTTTCACTCAATTTCAGATGAAAACTTTTTAAGAATCCTTATAATATTAAATAAACATATACAGATTTTAAGTTGATTTTATATAGATATTCATTTTTATATAAATATATGTCAAAGTAAAAAAAAGCCGAGATTTAAGTTCGGATATTATGGAGTTTAGGTGTACAAATAACAAGTGGTCCAAAAAGTTGTTAATGAAATTTAAAAAAAAACAAGTTGATCAATTTTAATAAATTTATTCTTAAAATATACCAAAAATCTTGGAAATTTCTGTTTTGAAGATTACATTGTCTAAATGTACTCCATTTCTGCCCTGGCACTCCTCAAACCTGCCTCGAAAATTTACCCTAACGCAGTGGTGAGTGTTTGCGGTTATGGCTTCAATTTCTTGCCGAATATTCTTCTTTGGATCTTCCAGAGTAGCGGGGCGGTTGAGGTGCACTTGACTTTTAAGATATACCCATAAAAATCACAGTGAGCCAGGTCAGGGCTTCGAGAGGCCACTGAATGTCTCCACTGATGAATGAGCTACTAATTCGAGAAATCAATTTCACGGAAAAAGTGCCTGAATGATAGGCAGGCAGAGATTAAAAGTGTGGCTCTGTCCTGTTGGAACGAAATGTCCTGAGTGTATTTTTAAATTCCTGAAGAGCATGAGTGGAAAAAAATTAAAACAAGTCGACATAACGCTGAGAATTGACCGTTACTGCGGGACCTTGTGGTCTTTGGAAAATACGAGCCGATTATTCCGGATGCCGACATTGCAGCCCAAACTGTGACCTTCGGGCTATGTAGGGGCCTTTCATTTTTCTTTTTAAGGTTTTCTCCACACCAGTAGCTACCATTTTGATTATTGACATGGCCAATAAGGTCGAAATAGTAACAGAATTGTTGTAGTGGTAATACTCGCGTATACAAAACGGGCCCTTTTTTCCCGCGTAGCGTTGCATGGTGACTGAATTTTTCTGAGTCGAACTATCGTTTAAGACATTTCTACATTTCTTGATTTTTTTATGTGGATTCTGCAGATTTGTGTTAAGATTAGTCAATATTCTTTAGTCTTCATTAGTCTTCAATTGATAGCGATCCAATCCAAATTATCAAACATTACTTTGCTTCTAAAAAACATTTTAAAATTCCCGACTTGATATTATATTTGCATCATAGTTTTTTGTCTCTTTTATAATCCTGAATGAATTTCGAACATATCTTGCATACAGAAAAAAATTCATATCATTTCAAAATGGTCATGATGTAAGTGAGGAGGGGACGACAGTTGAGGCAGTCGGGCAGAAGAGCAGCAGCGTATTATTTTAATAGATGTTGCTGTACATGAAAGTGAGGAGCCATTAACATCAAGTACAACACAACAATCATTGTCACATTCGTTAAGCCTTTCCTGAGTTTTATCTAGAATTGGACCAGATCTAAAGTTAGATCAGGAACACCTTTGAAAAAGCCTGACCGCGTAAGTGGTGTAATCGGCGTAAGCCAATCAAGCAAGTAAGCCCTCAAAGAAAAGCAAAAGAAGAAAAATGCCAGTGAAAAGAAGCGACGACAATCAATACAAGCAACGCTAGTCAAAAAGCGAAGCCAAACCAGTGCGAAAGTCATTGTCGTCGTCATCGTCGGATGTTCATTTTTGTATGATTTGCATGAGAAATTTGCCAGCCAAATTAATTCGCGAGCATTTCATATGAAGTGAGTAAATTTGACTCGCAACTACTATACCTGTCAAAATTGTGACTCTGATGAAAACTAGCATGTATATGGTTTTTGTTTATTCTGTTTATCATGGTCTTTTAAATAAATAAATCGAGTATAAATGTTGAAAATCTTGTGTTATTATTTGACTTTTTGAACCTACGAACCAAAAAGTTTTTTTGACCAAAATTCACGTGTTCAAAAATTGGCAATAATTTCTTTTTATTTTTAAAGCTATGCAGTAATTTTCTCCAGCAAAAGTGTAGTCAAAAACATTCATTACCTTTCCAACAATATATAGAACTCCAAAAAAAAATTATGTGGTCGAATGCTATCGCCAAAAAACAAAACCTGCATCAACCTACGGACGTCCGTCTAAAGAAAATATGAAAACAATCAACTTGAACAATGAACTAGAAAAAGATTTCCAAAAAAATAAAACCCGATACTTTTACAAAACATTTAAAACTAAATTAACAGGCTATCAACCCCAAAATATTTGCTTCCAAAAGGAAAACGGACAATTAGCTTTAAATGACCAAGACAATTGCAAAGAACTTGCGAAATATTTTCAACAATTACTAAACTATCCTGAGCCCTTAAACAAATTACCAATACTAAATCCTAAACAAACAAACCCAGATTCATTACCACCGAATGAAAATGAAATAATTAGACAAATCAAGCAACTTAAAAATAACAAAGCTTCTGGTGAAGATGGAATCACTGCTGAACTTTTGAAATCCACTGGTCCAGGTATAATCAAGTAAATAACCAAAATTCTAGAAGAAGTTTGGCGAACCGAACGGTTTACGAAAGATTGGAAAGACGCTCTAATCCATCCACTACAAAAGAAAGGAGATAGAACGGATGTAAACAACTACAGAGGGAAATCTCTTCTCCCAGTTTGTTACAAGATTCTATCTCAATGTTTACTAGACAGAGCACAGGGACAGTTAGAACCTAAAATTGGTGAATATCAAGTAGGTTTTCGACCGGTCAGATCCTGCCCTGAACAGATCCTGAATTTAAAGTTGATCCTAAGACATCAAAAACTGTACAATAAAAATCTCGTCTATTCATTTGTGGATTTCAAAAAAGCATATGATTCTATTGACCGCGAATCTTGACTCAGATTTATAAGGTCAGCAAATATTACACAAAGTGAAATTTAGGTTAGAGGCTGTTTTAGACACAACGTTAACGTTTGGGAGGTTGGCCAGAGAGAAAAATGTAGGAAGACTGGAACAACTTGGTCTGACGAAAGGAAAAAAGCTCATAGCGAAAGAATGAAATTAGTATATATATATATATATATATATATATATATATATATATATATATATATATATATATATATATATATATATATATATATATATCATCATCATGATCATCATCAGCCCGTATCGATCCACTGCAGGATGAAGGCCTCTTCAGCATGCTTCCAACCTTCACGGTCCTGGGCTTTCCTCTGCCACTCGGGTCCAATATACTTAACGATCTCATCAGTCCATCGTGCTTTCGGTCTTCTTCGCGGACGTTTGCGATCAAGCGGTATCCACTCCAGGATTGCCTTGGTCCATCTGTCGTCCCATCGCCTCGTTATATGGCCTGTCCATCTCCATTTCAACTGTTTTACTCTTCCAATGATGTCACAGACTTTTGTTTGTTCCCTGATCCATGCGCAGGACTTTCTGTCTCGTCTTGTAATGCCAAGCATACATCTTTCCATTCCCCTCTGTGCCACCCGAAGTTTTTGAATTGATTGCGATGTGAGTGTCCAGGTTTCACTTCCGTATGTCATAATGGGTAGAACGCACTGATCGAATACTTTTCTTTTCAGGCAAAGTGGGAGTCTGCTCTTAAACACTATGTTGAGCCTACCAAATGCCTGCCAGCCACATTTAACACGCCGCTCCACCTCCCGGGCGGTATTCCCCTCCATGGAAATCCTCCGCCCAAGATATACAAAGCTGTCCACAATCTCTAAATCCCTTCCTAAAACTGAAATTCTTCTATCCTGAGCGAAGTTATTGAACATAACCTGACTCTTTTTCAGGTTTATTTTCAAGCCAAATGGCTCGCCAGCCCCTTGCAGTTCTTGTATGCGTCTTTGCAGCTCCTCTGGATCTTGTGAAATGAGAATAATATCATCTGCAAATCTAAGATGGTTTAAGTTTGCACCATTGATCTTTACCCCATCCTGTTCCCAATCCAGTTTACGGAATACTTCTTCAAGGCCAGCCGAGAAAAGAATAGGCGATATTGCGTCACCCTGCCGTACACCTCGTTCTATATTAATTCCCACTTCAAGATCATCAAGGTGAATTGTGGCTGTAGCTCCATCATATATCGATTCTAATAGGTTTACATAGGCTCTCTCTACACCTTGGCTAAGCAGTGCATCCATTATCGCATGCTTTGAGATGGAATCAAATGCTTTTTCGTAGTCGATAAAAGCCAAGCACAGTGGCATGGTGTATTCGTTGTGCCTTTCTATGACCTGCTGTACAACCTGGATGTGATCCATTGTACTGAATCCACTTCTGAATCCTGCTTGTTCTCTTGGTTGTGCGTCATTCAGTTTTTTTAATATTCTTTTAGAAATTATCTTAGTGAAAACTTTGTACATCACTGATAGGAGGCTTATTGGACGGTAGTTCTTTAAATCTTCCTGTGCTCCTTTTTTATGTAAAAGGATCACTTCTGCATTTTTCCATAAGTCAGGTACTTTTTGTTCTTTGAGGCATTTTGAGTATAATTTTGCCAGTGTTTTATGTAACGTCCGACCACCAGCTTTTAGCATTTCGACAGTTACACTATCCTTTCCTGGAGCCTTGCCGTTCTTCATCAATTCTATAGCATTTGTTACTTCCTCCACTAGGATATCTGGTATTATATAGTGTTCTTCCGTGGGTATTGCTGTCCCTGACTGGCTCTGATCTTCATATAACTGGGAATAAAACCTTCTGACAATCTCTAACATTTGGGTCCGCGTCCTGCACACTGTGCCATCCTCACGCTTTAAAGCATATATTTGCGTTCTTTTGTTTCTCAGCTTCTGTTTAGCTTTGTTAATTCCTTTGTTTTCTTCCAGGGTTTTTTGCACTAGCTGCATATTGAATCGGCGCGTGTCCTCTCTGATACGTTTTCTTATAGTTTTGCAGAGCTCAGTGTACTCGACCCTGCCAAAAGGACTACCTGCATTTCTCATTGCTCGCCGTTTCTTCATTAAATCAATGGTCTCACTGGAGATTTTTGTTTGTTTGAGACATATATATATATATATATATATATATATATATATATATATATATATATATATAAATGTTATAAAAATTCCATGGAATTAATTTTTTGAATTATTGATATAACGCTTCGTAAACTCATGATTTTTACAGTCGTATCAAAATATCAAACGCTCTTAAAAAAAGTGGCTTCATTTCAAGTCAAGAAATAATCAATGATATTGGCTCTTGTTTATCAAGCATTAATTTGCATTTAAAACAGTTTAAAGTTCCTGAGTGAACAAATACGTTTATTTCTTTTATTATTTTGGTACAGGTTTACTCCGATTCGCTCTTTTTTTTTCGAGACTATTACCTGTTTGATTTTCTTATTTGAAGAGATAGGTGTTCTATAAATTTCTGAGTGTATGTCTGACAGGCCTCAGTTTTTTTTGTATTCGTATGTAGTAGTATTCGTTTCTAATAAAATTAAATGTACCAGGTGTGACGGCTAATAATTCTAAATTTTTTTAAGAGATGGCGCTGGAAGCAGAGGTCTAATCTCTTCTGTTATTTTGTTGCTACAACAGTACCTTTCAAAGCGCCATTAATGTTTAAACGATTTCGAGTTAGCGTCTTATTTTTTTCGTGTAGTAAACATATCGAGTTTCGAGCCAAATAAACAGCATTGTCGGAACGTACTGCTTTTCTTGTTCAATCAAGGAAGGCTTTTTTTGTCGTTCAAGTCGAAATCACCAGGTTAACCGAAAAAAATTGAAGATGCCGAATTGCAAAGATTGTCGGAAGAAGACGATAAACAAACTCAACAACAAAAGGCAAAGAGATTAAATGTTGGTCGCCGACCCATTTGTGATCGTCTGAATGTCATGAATACCACATCAACTGAACGACAGATGGAAAAGCGAAAAGCGGTGTGCGAAGCATTACTTTCTCGGCATGGAAAATAAATTTCTCGACATGAAGACAGACTTTTTACGTGTCGGGTCGTGACTGGAGATGAAAAATGGATATGTTTTGAGAACTCAAAAAGCAGAAAATCAGAAGTTGGCTTCGAACAACCATCTACATCGACCGAATCGACCATTTGGTAGGATCAGAAAGGTGTCGTGTACCGTGAACTTCTAAAACCAGGTAAAACAATTAATACTGATCACTACCGTCAACAAATGATGAATTTGTACCATGCGTTGATCGAAAAGCGACCGAAATAAGACACGGAAAAATGATTTTGCAGCACGACAACGCCCCATCACTCACAGCAAAAACGGCCAGGGTCACCATTTCTGCACTTGGTTGGGAACTTCCCATCTGCCATACTCCAATGCCCCATCTGCCATACTCACCAGATTTGGCCTCTTTCAACTACCACTTGTTTGCATCGATGCCTTAAACACTTTCCATGAAACACTCCAACAATTATTAAGATGTCGAAAAATGACTGTTCGACCTCAAAAAATGTACGGTTTTTAAGCTGGCTGCTGGCCAAGGCGCGTACTTTCAATAAATCATTTTTTGCTTTTTTCCCAAATTAAACGTGTTTTTTTTAAGAAAAACATAAGAACAATTAACCGCCAGACCTGGTATTATTAGAATTCCTCATTACTTTAAATATCGTTTTTAAATAGTTTCATTTTAGCCTCAATATATTCTAAAAAGTTATTGCGCTTTCGTTAGTCTTATATTAGCTCATTCGAGTATGTTAATTGCTATTTATTAAGACAGTTTATTTTAATGATCAGGTCATGAAAGTCACTACATTCCATCAGTGAAATTTTATCGAACTTCTGAACCTCAAAATTTCAAAGTACAGTACTTATAGACATATCGTTATTGTGTCTTTTGTAAATGTGAAACTGTTAATATTTTCTCCCTAAAATGGATGTCATAATTATGGATACTGCTTTTCAATTCAATGTTTCCCAAAAAAAACCTAAAAGTGTAAAAGATATGAATGGTAAAGCATTATAGTGCTCTAATTTGACTGTATTTTGCTTAGATTTCTTGCCATTCTACCGCACAATACATGGTTCTTCGATACGTTATATACATAGGTACGTAATAAGGGTGTACGTTATATGTAAGTAGGTTATATGTAAGGGTGATTTTCTTAGTGCCTCCAAAAGATATATGTGTGTGTAAACCACATAATAATTTATAGTCAGTTTTACAGAATCCGAGATTGTACAGTTATCTAATTGGTTCTACTACTTATAATTTTATATCATTTTCAACAGACGAGAAATAAATAGAGTGGCAATACAAATCTCGGTCGTTTGTGTTGATCAAATTACGAAGTGATACCTTTAATAACAGACTGTATCGATATATTCTCTACAACCAAGTCAAAATATCGATGGACAATTGAAACGTTGCTTTAATTAAAGCTCTCACAGGCGACTCCCTCAAGCCTATTGATCAATGGAAATTTAACGAAGCAAATGAATTTGTTAACAATCTGTTTAATGTGCTGTTTATAATAATAATAGTGGTTGGAACGTACTTTGTATATTGGAACGTACTTTGTAACCGACCCAAAATTTCGCCATTGGCATCTCGACGGACAAATGAAACATCGTTTTAGTTAAAGCTCTAACTCGTTGCTTCCCAAGCCGATCGCTCGATTGAAAATTTGGGCAAACAATTTTGTTACAAAATATGTTTAATATGCTGTTTACTGTGATAATATTGGCTTGTGGAGCAGCTGTTTTATAGTAATAAGGGATGTGATAATTAACATTTAGCCTGATCAGGCAGTTTTACTACGCAGTAATTTTCATTATCTTTGTTTACTGGTGAAATGTGTTTTAGTTAGGGGCGAAATTTAAAATAAATTTATGAACTGAGAAAATTTGAATCTGAAAATTTATAACAATAATTTAGCCAAAGGCATTCGAACTCGCTCTAAAGGGAACAATAACTTATCCCAGATATCTTGGATGTTAGAAGTGGATCTTGGATCTTGGATGTTAGTTTTCATGTTCTCGGGCCACACGGTTGCAGTTGTGATGATGGATGTCCTTGGTATCCTAATGTATTTTTTTTCCTTTATTTGTAATAATAAAATATATAGAAGTAATGTTTACTGTATGATTGTTTATTGTACTGATTGTGTGTTCAAATATTTAAATGTGTTTAATTGTATTCTTAAGAATCGGGAACCATATTGAATTTAAATCTACCGAAGGCATAGCAATACCGTTTTATTTAAATTAATTATAGCGGTTTCTGTTAATCTTCTGTATTTTGTTACCGATTCTTTTAATACTGGTTTGGAATTATTCCAATTGATTTTATGACCCGATTTCCATGCGTGTTGACAAATTCTAGATTTATTAAAATCGCCCTTTCTAAGAAGGGCTTTTACACAATTAACGGTCTAGATGTCTCACCTATATAGAATTTGCCACGTTCGCAGGGAATTTTATAAACCACATTTTTGGTATTTTGTTGTATATTGTTTTGTTTAGTCTTTGTTAATAGAGATCTAAGAGAATTTTTTTGTTTTAAATGTCGTACTTATCCTAATGTAATCATGTATTCGTTGTATCCGAAATGCAATCCTTTCCGCAGAAAACAGGTCGTAACTCTGCTTTAATTTTGTTAACAATGGCAACTCAATCATCTCTCATCATCTTATTTATTTAAATATATCGGAATTCGGTTTTTGTTGTTACTAAAACATTCATTCTTATTATAGCATTTCCATTGGTGATTTAATAGATTTGCATTTTTTTTCTCGGAAACTCTTAGGTTTTTGATCCTTTTTTCTTTAAAATGATGTGAGGAATAGTTGGTGTATATATATACAGTGGTGGACAAAAGTATTGGAATAGCATATTGTTTTTATAATAAAAATTTATACTTTAAAAATTTATATTTTTTTTACGTTAAGCTGTAGGTCCAGTCGCTAAATAGCTTTCTCAGTTGCTGATGCGCCTCTAACCCCAAAACTTTACTTTTTATAAAAATGTATATTTTTTAAATTCAAACGTAAAAAAATTACCTCCAAACAAAATCTAATTTTTTTACAGAAAAAAAATTGTTAATCTCAAATGGAATAGAAAAAAATAAATTTAAAATGAATATGATGTCAAAAATTGGATTGAAAAAGTATTGGCATCCTTAAATGTTTATCAAACATTTAAGTAACTGTATTTTTAAATACAGATAGTACGATTAGAGGAACCATGTCTCGTTCGATTACTAGGAGGGTTCCTTCTTTACTCATTACTTAAGCTCAGATGCTTCTCTCCCCTAGTAATCGAACCAGACCCAGTCGTCTTTAATTCCGAAAATTGGACAATATAGGTGAACGTTATACGGTAGCACCATCTAGTAGTCGATGTCTACTACTGACTATCTATCAATCTACTGACTTGCTTTCAGCACTCGTAGCAGTGAGTCAAAATTTGAAATCCTTTTTTGTTTTATTCTTTTCTATTGTTTGATTATTGCTTTTTGTTTTCACTTCTTCACTGGCAAAAATTAAACTGGTGGATCCAGTTCCACCATACCCGTAGCTGGCCGTGAAGAAGTGTCCAGTTCTAGAAATATTTCGAATGTCACTGATCATATCGAATGTTCTAAAATGTCCCATGTAATTCTTCCGATAGGATTTTATAGAAAATTCGATATAATTCAATGGGATATTCTAGACCATTCGATATAATTCTAGAAAATTCGGTGGAATATTTTAGAAGATTCGAGAAAATATGAGAACACGTAGTGTCGCAACCTACGCACCTCAACTCTCTCAACTTACGTACAAGGAAGGACCTATGGTACAAGCCTTTGTCGAACCACTGCAGGATGAAGGTCTCTTCAGCATGTTTCCAACTTTAGCGGTTCTAGGCTTTCCTCTGCCACTCTGGTCCAATATACTTAACGATGTCATCAGTCAATCGTGCTTTCGGTCTACTGCGCGGATGATTGCGATCAAGCTGTATCCACTCCAGGATTGCCTTGGTCCATCTGTCATCCCGTCGCCTCGCTATATGGCCTGCCCATCTCCATTTCAATTGCTTTACTCTTCCACTGATGTCACAGACTTTGGTTTGTCACCTGATCCATGCGCAGGACTTTCTGTCTCGTCTTGTAATGCTAAGCATACATCTTTCAATTCCCTTCTGTGCTACCCTAAGTTTTTGCATTGATTACCATGTGAGTGTCCAGGTTTCACTTCCGTATGTCATAACGGGCAGAACGCACTGATCGAAGGCTTTTCTTTTCGGGCAAAGTGGGAATCTGCTCTTAAACACAATGTTGAACCTGCCAAATGCCTGCCAGCCACATTTAATACGCCATTCCACCTCCCGGGCGGTATTCCCCTCCATTGAAATCCTTTGCCCAGGATATATAAAGCTGTCCACAATCTCCAAATCCCTTCCTAAAATTGAAATTCTTCTGTCCTGAGCGAAGTTATTGAACATAACCTGACTCTTTTTCAGGTTTATTTTCAAGCCAAATAGTTCGCCAGCCCTTTGCAGTTCTTGTATGCGTCTTTACAGCTCGTCTGGGTCTTGTGAAAGGAAAACGATATTATCTGCAAATCTAAGATGGTTTAGGTTTACACCATCCTGTTCCCAATCTAGTTTACGGAAAACTTTTTCAAGGCCAGCCGAGAAAAGAATAGGCGGTATTGCGTCACCCTGCCGTACACCTCGTTGTACATTAATTCTCACTTCAAGATCATCAAGGTGAATTGTGGCTGTAGCTCCATCATATATCGATCCTAATAGGTTTACATATGCTTTATCTACCCCTTGCCTAAGCAGTGCCTCCATTATTGCATGCTTTGAGATGGAGTTAAATGCTTTTTCGTAGTCAAAGCCAAGCACAGTGGCATGATGTATTCGTAGTGCCTTTCTATGGCCTGCTTTACAACCTGGATGTGATCCATTGTACTGAATCCACTTCTGAATCCTGCTTGTTCTCTTAGTTGTGCGTCATTCAGTTTTTTTAATATTCTTTTAGAAATTATCTTAGTGAACATTTGTACATTAGTGATAGGAGGCTTATTGAACTGTAGTTTTTTAAATCTTTCTATGCTGTACTTTTTGTTCTTTGAGGCATTTTGAGTATAATTTTGCCAGTGTTCCATGTCACGTCCGACCACCAGCTTTTAGCATTTCGACAGTTACACTGTCCTTTCCTGGAGCCTTACCGATTTTCATCGATTCGGTAGCATCTGTTACCTCCACTAGGATATCTGGCATTTGTTCTTCTATATGTATATATATATATATATATATATATATATATATATATAATATATATATATATATATATATATATATATATATATATATATAATATATATATATATATATATATATATATATATATATATATATATATATATATATATATATATATATATATATATATATATATATATATATATATATATTATATATATAATATAATATATATATATATATATATATATATTATATATATATATATATATATATATATATATATATATATATATATATATATATATATATATATATATATATATATATATATATATATATATATATATATATATATGTATATAATATATATATAATATATATATATATATATATATATATATATATATATATATATATATATATATATATATATATATATGTATATAATATATATATATATATATATATATATATATATTATATATATATATATATATATATATATATATATATATATATAAACAAAACAAACTTAAACCATCTTAGATTTGCAGATGATATTATTCTCATTTCACAAGACCCAGAGGAGCTGCAAAGACGCATACAAGAACTGCAAAGGGCTGGCGAACCATTTGGCTTGAAAATAAACCTGAAAAAGAGTCAGGTTATGTTCAATAACTTCGCTCAGGACAGAAGAATTTCAGTTCTAGGAAGGGATTTAGAGATTGTGGACAGCTTTATATATCTTGGGCGGAGGATTTCCATGGGGGGGAATACCGCCCGGGAGGTGGAACGGCGTGTTAAATGTGGCTGGCAGGCATTATATATATATATATATATATATATATATATATATATATATATATATATATATATATATATATATATATATATATATATATATTTATTTATTTATATGTATATGGGGTATTCCATGCGAAAGCGACCACTTTAGAACCTGTCCCCTTTCGATTTCACTGAAACTTTTGTGTTCTTATATACCCCCTTTAAGACTTTTCTTAGAATTCTTTCAAATTTTTTACCCAACCCCAAAAAAGTTATGGGTTTTTGGAAAAAATGGCTCTTTTTTTCGAATCGCCATAACTTTTTCAGAAATTGATTTCAGAATTGTTGTTTTTAAATGCACTTTTTAGAAATAAAATACGAGAAAAATTACTTAAAATTACGGAGAAACTCAGCAATTATACAGTGCAATTCCAGAGTCAGATGGTTGTCTTTATGTCCGAAATTTTTCTGAATCAGATGAATATAGAATATTTAAAATATTTAAACGTCAAAGAAAAATATAATAAATTATTTGTTGAATTAGTATCAAGGAAATTGATAGTTAATTGTATAAACGGTAAAATACTAATCATTAATTAAAAGTTAAGAATGAAATGCCGCAGAATAGTTGACTGAAATTAATTTTACTGTATTAACAAAGTATTTAAAATAGAGGAAGTGAAAAAGTTTGAAAAATTGTAAAAAATCAATTAAATTAATTAAAAACAGAGGGGGAAAAGTCGGCCCACTCCCTTTTGTATGGGAATGTTTACAAAACGTGGTTTTTTGAGAGAAAAAAAAATGTCGGAATTCGAAAAAATTACGGGTTTCTCAAAAACTGAAAAATTTCATAGAACTTGATTTCTGATTTTTGTCTAATTTTTTTAAAAAATTTCTAATTAAAAAAAAAACGTCTCAATAGGTCAATTTTTGAAAAAGTTATGGCTGTTTAAATAAAAGCATTTTAAGTAAAAGTTGACACAAATCATTACAATGTATGTTCATTACATTAATCATTTGATAGGCACCACACGTTGTTTCTGCACTGACTGTAAAAAACAATAATATTGTTGTAATAATATTTTGAATCATTTTTTATCTGTGACGGTTAAATCAACAGATGTAAAAACTTCATACAACAAAATATTAGCATAACAAAGAAATAAAAACAATTTATCTTCCGCACGTTTTTTTTTCTGTTTTGGTCAATTACACAACAGGTTCTGTAACTGTAAGAGATACAAATGAACACCAATCAACGAACCTAATAGTTTCTCGTTATCTTGCAGTATAATGCGGGCTACATCGGGTTATGCAGAAAGTAATATAAACTGGGCGATGTTATCTTTTCACGAGGCGATCTGAAAACCCGTCGATGTAATTTCGCTGTTGCACCAGTCTCTAAATTGATTTCTCTTAGTTGAGTTCAATTAAAATGAAAGTTTAATCTAGTACATGACTATATATTTGCGTGTGCGGCCAGTTTTTCTAGGAAATGTAAAGATAACATTTGCTTTAACGCATTCGCTTTAATTGGACTGAAGATTATTGGTCACGTGACTTAGTTTGTTTTTTATAAAGTAAAGGGTTGTCCAGAAAGAGTGTCAGCATTTAAAAATCAGAAACAATGATAACTTCAAGTAATAATTCTGTAATTTTTATTTTATCGTCGAGAACAAATTATAGCGATTTGAAAATAGTGTCGTTCAAATGAGCCCCCCTGGGTTTCGTCTGGTGCATAGGCCTCCAACAGGGGCGGTAGCACTCCCTAGTGGGCGCTGAAACTTTCCATGGGGGCGGTAGCGCTTCCAGGGCAAATAGGGGGCGTTAAGACAGTTAAGAAGGGCGGTTGTGGCGAACTTACCTATTGAGGAAGCTAGCATAATAAAACACTTTGCAATCCGCTGGTTCAGGTACAATCAAGGAAGTAACTAAAGTAAATTAAAGTAAATTAAAGATGCTCTAATCCATCCCCCTACACAAGAAAGGAGATAGAACAGAAGTAAACAACTACAGTGGGATATCTCTTCTCCCAGTTTGTTACAAGACTCTATCTCAATGTCTACTTGACAGAGCACAGGGACAGTTAGAACCTAAAATTGGTTAATATCAAGCAAGTTTTCGACCGGGCTGATCCTGCCCTGAACAGATTCTGAATCTAAAGTTGATCCTAAGACATCAAAAACTATACAATACAAGTCTCTTCTGTACATTTGTGGATTTCAAAAAAGCATATGATTCTATTGACCGCGAATCTTTATTCCAAATCTTGAAAGAACAAGGACTAGATCTGAAAACGCTGGCAATTATTAATGCAATATTAACTAACCCAAGGTCAAAGGTTAAATTCATGGGTGACATATCAGAGCCCTTCGAAATTAAAACTGGAGTGAGACAAGGGGATGGACTCTCGCCACTCTTATTTAACTGTGTTCTAGAAACAGTAATACAGGAGTGGCGTGAAAAAAAGTCGGTCATGAATATTGACCAGCTCATTAAACTGGGGAGAACCAACTTCAAAATTGATTGTCTGGCGTTTGCTGATGATCTAGCAATTTCGGCTCAAGATATGTTAACGGCACAAAAACAGATTGAAATCTTACAATAAAAAAATGCATATCTAAAAACACAAAACTGAGACATTACAACACAATTATTAAGCCAGAATGTCTATATGGGGCAGAAATGCTCATTTTGAATAGAAAGAGAGACATCGAGGACATTGAAAAGAGGGAAAGAAAAATCTTAGGTGCCAAACAAATAAATAGCACAACATACCGACTTCATGAAAACCAAGAAATCAAACAATACATAGATATAAATAGCGATATGAGAAAAAGAAGACTTGAGTTTTAGGGGCACATAAAACGGATGAATCCGACTAGGCTAACTAGACAAATAGTCGAATTTTATGAAAATAGGAGTAGAGCTAAAGTAGAAATAATTAAATGGATAGCTGCAATTAAAGAGGACCTAAGATCAGCAAATATTACACAAAGTGAAATTAAGGATAGAGGCTGTTTCAGACAGTTTTTTTGTATTCGGTTAACGTTTGGAAGGTTGGCCAGAGAGAAAAATGTAGGAAGACTGGAACAACTTGGTCTGACGAAAGGGAAAAAGGTCATAGCGAAAGAATGAATCTAGTATGGGCTCAAAGGAGGGCTAATAACAACAAACGCCTTTAACTGTACTTCGCGTGATCGACCAGGGCCCACACGTGAATAATATAAAACACTTTGAAAATATCTAATCTTTTTAGGAATAAATATTTTATCTAGCTCTCTAAAATATGTATCTTATTGTTATCACCTAAATAAGCATTAGCAAATTTAAATTAGCATTAGGTATACGTATAACTGAAAAAAATATCAAGAATATATGTTCTTATGTAAATAAAAGAATCATTGGGTAGAAAACAAAACAGAGACTAATTTCTCAGTGATTCTTTTTCTGTAATAAATTTAATTAAAATGCAACATTTTCTAAAATAAATACACACTTTTGAACGCTAACGTTTCGGGAAGTCTTCTCTTCCCATTTTCAAAACGAATTAAACAATAATTTATATTAATTTCTATATAATACTCTAAAAGATAGCAAGTATATATATTTTGTGTATGTCAATGATATATTGACAATAATATTTTTTTACTGACAGTGACATACTACCAAAAAAAAAATGATATAGGTGAGGTTAGGTTTTTTAATTGTATTCTTTAGAATCGGAATCCATATTGAATTTAAATTTACCGAAGGTATAGCAATACAGTTACATTTAGTTAAATTAATTATAGCGTTTTTTTTTTAATCTTCTGCGTTTAGTTACCGATTCTTTTAGTACTGTTTTGGAATTATTCCAATTCCCAATTCCCACGCGTGTTGGTAAATTCTAGGCTTATTAAAATCACCCTTTCTAAGAAGAGGGTTTTATTTTCTTTTATTCTAACATTTAACGGTCTAGATGTCTTGCCTATATAAAACTTACCACATTCCCAGGGAATTTTATAAACCACATTTTTTGTAATCTGTTGAGTGTTGTTTGGTTTGGTTTTTGTCAATATCGATCTAAGAATAAAGTTAAATTAAGAGTTCGTTTTAAATGTCGTTCTTATGTTGTATTTATTTCCTACTATTTTAATTGTGTCAGAAATACCACGGATGTAAGGAATTGCGAGGTTAATTGTTTGAGAGTTATTATTATTGTTATTAATAAGTTGTCTGTTTTTTCTGGTATTAAAAGTTTTTAAAGATTTATCTATGAAATTTTGTAGGTAATTGATTTTTATTAAAATGTTTTTAATCTAATTTGTATCGTGTATTGGTCGTGTATCACTGTCGGTGAAGAACGACTTAGCATTTTTGTCTATTTTAATCTTGAAATTATGTTTATTTTAAGCTCCTAAAAATTTCCCTAACATTTTCAAAGGGATAGGGCGACTTTTGGTTTTCTAAAATTTTCCTAGGGTACTTCAAAAATTAGAATTAGCTCATTTTTGTATATTTGTTGTTTTCCACACGGGCTGTTCGATATCATTATGTTTAAATTAGCTGACCATACAGTAGACCTAATTCTAAAGCTAAAAAACATAAAAATGCTAGGTCAGTCTTCAAATCAGATTTACATTCGTAAGCCAAATAAAACTTTGGTTTTAGAATGTTTGTTTTGAGAATTTTGATGGCTATGTTACGTCAACTTCGCAGGAAAAAAGCCAAGCAGAAAAAAATCTTTAAAAATAACAAGTGTGTAAACGTTTATTTAAAATTCAGTCACAGCTAAGTTTTCTGCAAAATAGTCCTTTGGAAAAATTAATAAGCCTGAAATATTAGAATGAACTAAGATCGACTTATCACTTTTGTCTTTTTTAAATCTTGGATTTATGTATATTTTAGGCTCCCCAATTTGAACATGTATATGTTGTATTGTATAATATGAAACACTCTGTATAGTGCAAATAATATTTTGTTTATTTATTATTGTGCTTATATTTTTATTCACTGTAAACCAAAAATTGAAATAATAGCAATTTTGAAGACACAGAATTTGTGGACTTGTTAATTAACCTCTGTGCTCGTTAGTGATCATCAAATGGCTGATACGTAAAAATAATTTATTTGAGGCTATAGCAACACATTTTATTTTAGATTTTCACAATAGTTCTGGTGTTAATTTTCAAAAGGAAATGACATCGGGGTACGTTTAATTAAATTTCGGCTATCGCACAGCGTAGTACAAAACGAACAGCAATAGAATTAAACAAATTAAAACAGCAATCTGTATGAAATAATACGATTCTAAATTTAACATTTTCTGTTAAATGGCGTGCATTATTGTTCGGGCATGCAGGACATCCTATAGGGATTATTTACTTTGATTCGAGCTAGTTCTAGGTTTTTGGGGATGTCATTACCGATTGATTTTGCAATTTCGAGCGATATTTCAATATCATCGACGAAAGAGCCGACTCTGCCTGGCTAATACGAATTTTTAGTGATTTTTGAAAAATTGCTAATTGCTTTTGACCAGTTTGCTTGACGGATATTAAAATATTTAATATCCGTTTATTAAAATCTCCCCACGTTTATAAAAGTCTCCAATATTAGAGCTGACATTTGGAGATTCTTACTATAGAAGGTATGTAAATAAAGTAATGAAACTGACTTTATATAATTTTTTCTTTCACCTGAAATTATAATTCTTCAAAGTAGTAGCACACAGCGCTAGAGACGGTTTGTCCTCTTTTCATAGCTGCATCAGAACTCATAGCTGCATCACATTCAAGTCAGGTGATTAATGAGACTTTTACTTGCCAAAAACCGCTTTCTCTATCTGGTAGCGTATTTTCATAGGGATAGAACGACTTTCGGTGTTCTAAAATTTTCCTTGGGTACTTTGGAAAAATGTAAAACATAGAAATTAGAAATCAAAATTTGAATAGAAAAATCAAACATTAGAATCGGCTTATTTTTGTATGTTGGACTCTCCAAACAAAACCAATCAACAATCTGGCCGCAGATTTGCTTTACCTCATTTAGGTTTTGGGATATGATTTGTCAAATATTGTCCGGTTTATCAAAATTACGTTCTTCCGATGGTTTTCTGTGGATATCTCGGAGACCGTTCGAGATAGCGAACCGCGCTAGTCGCCGTTCAATTCCCCGTATTTTTCTAAAATTTTCCTAGGGTACGTCCTTTGGAATATTTGAGCCGCAATGAAAGTCGTCGGGATGTTGATCGCACCCAAAACAGAACCAGACAGAATAGTTATCAAACAGTTGTTCGACGAGACGGTTTATTTCTACTAATCGACGACAATCTAAGGTAGAAAATGCTTTCGCGTCTTGATAAAAGGCGTCCTGGAAGCAATCTCCACTGACGATGTCAGGACGGAACTCCACCATCAGGGCTTCCATCCAGCACGCAACACTAGATAGCACACAACCGTATCGCACATACCGTACCGTACGCGATGGGAAGAAAATCCTAAAGATCACTGAACTCTGCAACCACCCCATCAGGGTAGAAGAAAAAATCAACAGTCAGTTCTACAAATAAGATGCAAAATCAAAAGCATCCTAAGAATCAAGTGGAAGCACCGATCAGCGCCCAATCAGAAATGCAAAAGCGATCAGGAAGAATCTGTCGGCCAGACGGATAAAATTCTATTCATAAGCCAAGATCATGTCTGGTCTTGGTCTGGGGGGCGGAGGTCCTAGATCCAATTCAATTGCAATTGAACCCACTTCTTCTTCACAACAACCAGTAAATTCCTGTTACCAGAATCCAGCATCGATGACAATGCCACATCAAACCCAAAGCACTTTTTCTGCTTCAGAAGAAAGAAGATAAAAACCAGCTGAAGAAAACGAGTTTTTCATCGTGCCAGCTCGCCAGATTTTGGGCCTTGCGGTCTGACTCTGGAAAAAGCTTCCCGAAATCTTTTAGATTTCTTTCTCAGCTGTCTATTAAATCAGCACCACCTGGGCTAGCGAGAAGCCCGTAACCGACAAAAGTCAGGAAACAACTTCAATAGAAATAGGTAAGAGCCAGAAAGGTAACCTAAAAATATAGATAAAATCAAGTCAACTCGATTACTTCGAAGGAAAATCATCCGAGCTTAATTGATGAGATCTTAAAGAACGAAACCGGTTTTAAGCAGTGGATGAATTTTTTCTCCTAATAATCGAACGGGTTTCACTAGTCGTTACACTCACATTACTCTTAATAATCGAACACTGTTAGTCTAGTGGTACTACCTGTATTGAAAAACACAGTTAATTATTATATATTGATAATTAGTACTATCAATTAGACAGAAACTTTGCTTCTCTTTTATTAAAGTGGTATATATTAGTTTTAATAATATTTAATCAAGTTTAGCAAAATTTAATTAGCAACCTGTTAGTTATCCAGAATACTCATTAGCAGAAATTGTATGGTCTAAATATAACATATTTCGGTGTATAGAATATTATTACAATACATGCAAACACAAACTAGTAGATACTGTAGGATTGTTTCGCTGTAGACTTTTGTTATAGAGCTAGTGTTAATTTTTGAAAGGAAATAGCACCGGGGTATGATTAATTCAATTTCAGGCATCGCATAACGCGATCGAAATAAACGGTAACAAGATTAAACAAATTAAATATGTGACGCCCAATATGTGACATAATGGGGTTTTAAATTAAACATATACTGTCAAATCGAGAACATCATTCCTCGACCAGCCTATAGGGATTTGTTCCGATTCAAGCTGGTTTTAGCATATTGTTTCGATTGTTTTTGTTATTTAAAATGATATTCTTATCAATAGTATTATCTTAGTATTATCAATAGAATATGCAGTAATGTGCATTTTTTGCGCATTTGTGGAAAATTGTTAATTAACGCTGAAGAAGCGGGCGGATATTGGAAAATGGTTGGAATTAACATGCGATGACTAATTACTACTATGACTGTTCTAGTCATAGTAGTAATTAACATAGAAGTAACATTTGATCATTGTACAGGAAAATTATTAAATAAATAATAAATAGTACTGCCCAACACACAAATTGGTAAACTTGAAGAGATTTACCACTAAACACCAAAACGATCTTTTGAACTGCTCGACACACGATTCGCTAACCGTGTTAATAATAATGTTAGCATCATCAGGAGATGATTTAATCTAATTCTAAAACTAAACTATATTCTATTTATATGAAAACCATACCTAACAAAGCGTGTAAAAATCATGAACCGTGAAGTGTACTAAACCTTACATTAATAATTGAAAAAGTTGACTGAAAGGAATCGGTCCTTTATCTCGGTTCATGATTTTTTTTACATTTTTCTATTTGAATGCTTTCATATGCACCCATAGCCCCAGTATTATTAACACTTTTAATGAATCTTATGTTACTGATATCTATACTGTGGTCATGTTCGATTGCATGTTGGGCAACACAAGATTTTTCATTTCCCCCATATCTAATGTGGGCAATATGTTCTGTATATCTTGTCAATATAGATCTTTTTGTTTGCCCAATATACCTTCGATCACAGTCTTGACAGCTAATTTCGTAAATACCCGATTTTTCATGTTGCTCTACTTTATCCTTATTATTGGGATTACCCAGAACTTCTCTTCTTGTGTTGTTCAATCTTGTGTTGCCAAACATGCAATCGAACATGACCACAGTATAGATATTAGTAATTTAAGACTAATTAAAATGTTAATAATAATAGGGCTTTGGATGCATATGAAAGCATTCAAATAGAAAAATGTAAGACAATCATGAACCGAGATAAAGGACCGATTCCTTTCAGTCAACTTTTTCTATTATTAATATAAGGATTAGTACACTTCACGGTTCATGATTTTTACACGCTTCGTTAGGTATGGTTTTCATATAAATAGAACATAGTTTAGAATTAGATTAAATCATCTCCTGATGATGCTAACATGGTTAGCGAAACGTGCGTCGAGCAGTTCAAAAAATCGTTTTGGTGTTTAGTGGTAAATCTCTTCAAGTTTAGTGTTTCACACCAAAGGTTCCAACAGAAGAATTGATATACAAATTGGTGTTTGTAATTTCTTAAGTGTTGCATTTTTAAAGCCCATAAACTAAAAATGTTAAATTTGGTTTATTAAAGCTAAGGTAAATCATATCTGCCTCATTTCATTTCATTCTACATTTAGGGTTGTTTTTTTAAACAGTAATGGTCCGGCAAGGAAAATCTGAAATATCGCAAGCTATTTCACACTATTTACTTATTAATTAATGATTTCAAATTATACACTTTACGCAGTAATTTACAAATAAATTTAAAATTACAAAATTATTTAGTTTTAGTTTTATTTTTTATTCTTATATATATATATATATATATATATATATATATATATATATATATATATATATATATTACAGAAATCTTTCACCCTTTTTCCACGTAGTGGCACTGATCGCTTCACCCAACTGTCTACCATGCGACGTCACGTGTCTCTCGGGACCGATTTCTAGCCCTTCAGCCGGGGCGAGGCCAGATCAACTGGCCATTTTAATGGCACCATGATGGCACACAACTCACGCCATCATACGGCGAATGCTCGGCTGACGCTCAGTCAGGACCGCACGTAACATTTTGCCTGGAACCTCGGGTATAGTACCAGGTATGCCCACAAGGTAGCGTAACGGAACCGTGGAGGGAAATATTACAGAAATCTTATCATTCAAATGGCCAGTTGACCTGGCCTGACCCCGATCATCTCTCCCAGCTGCTTTCCTTGCGTTCGTCTGGAGCTCGGCTGATCACGGCTGAAAGGCTAGAAACCGGTCCCGAGAGACACGTGACGTCGCATGGTGGACAGTTGGGCAAAGGCGATTGGTGGCACCACGTGGAGAAAGGGTGATCCCGCATGATATCACCCTCCTTTGAAACCATCTACTCAAGATAAATGTAGTAATCCATACTATCGAAATCCCTCCCTAAAACAAAAATTCTTCTATTCTCGGCAAATCTATTGAACATGGCCTGACTCTTTTCCCCGTTTTAGTCTCAAGCCAAATGGTTTTCTCGCCTTTTGCAGCTCTTGATCCTTGGTTGATTTGTGTTATAGTGATTATAGTGATTTCAAACGGCAATAATGATTTATTCTTTCGAGGAAAAAGTAGAAATTATAAGATTAGTTCGTGATGGCACGTGAACTTTTCGTGAAGCAGCAAAAAAATGTAATAGAAGACATCCAGAACGGAACATCAATCGTATTACAGTCTCTTGCATAAACCAATATTTTGGTCAAAACGGAACTGTTAATAAACTTCCTAATCAGCATCGTTCTCGTGAATTTCGGGCAACTCAATTAGTTCTTGGTGACTGATTATGCTTGAAGAAAAATAATAGGAAACCTTTTAAACCATTTTTACCACAAATGGTATCGTATCATCACAAAATATTAGAGTATGGGCTCAATATAACTGACATTGGGTGATATAATGTAAGAGACAATATTCTATTAAGGTGAACGCAGTATTTTAAATGACATTATTATTGGACCATTTTTTTTTTATGGAAATTTGAATGCAGCTAGATTTCTTAGATTTTTACAAAATGAATTTGATGATGCAATTGATGCGTTGCCTTGTAATTATCAGTACAATTTACACTTACAATTTGACGAATTCATCATGCCATTATCTTAAGAAACTGGTTAAATAATAATATCCCAAATCGTTGGATTGAGCGAAACAGTCCTGTAATTAACTGGCCGCCGAGATCCCCGGACCTCATGCCTCTTGACTTTTTTCTCTGAGAGACAATTAAAAATAAGGTTTATGTTTCGAAGCTCCAAACTAGAGACGATATTTGTGATCGAGCATTAATAGCTTGCCGTAGCATTAACAAACAACAATTGAGAAAAGTAGTGAACAATACCCGACGACGTATTGAAAAGGGCTTGATATAAAATGGCGGAATGATAAAAATGTTTAGTGTTTATGTTTTATAATGCGAATTTAGATCGATCTATAAATAAAGGAATTTTTTTTGTTAAAAAATAGTCTGTAATTATTAGAAAAATATTAATTATTAATAATTATTGTAAAAATATCATAAAATTATATGAAGGACATTCAATTATTTTAAAACCATAAAAATCTGTATATTTTGTTTTAAGGTGGTGCTGGTCAAGAATCCGTTGTTAGTTTTTCACTGAAAAAAGCCCTAATAGTACTTCTCGAAAATGGAAAATGATACACTTTTTTAATGTATTTTTCAGAGATCTATTCAACAAAAGAAAGTTTATCAAAATCGGTCCAGAAATAGAAATTTAAGGGGGTGGTAAGTCCTTATCTTGGACACACTGTAGGTTTCAAAACGAAATCAGTTTATTTAACGTTTTGCTAACCATGTCATTCATGATCATTCAATCATCTCTTGATGAGGTTACATGGTTGGCGAAACGCGCGTTGTGAAGTTCAATAAACCGATTTGGTGTTTAGTGGTAAATCTTTTCGATTATGGCGTTTCACACTGAAGGTTCCAAAAGAAAAATTAAGTGAAAAAGTTATTGCTAAAATATAATTAATGTTTGATTACAGTAATTCAATCATTGTTATTTCTTTGTTTCAGCAAAAAGTACGGTTTTGGTTTGCAACTGGTGGTGCTGGATTCTGTCTTAGCAGAGCTTTGGCTTTGAAAATGATGCCACTGGCAAGGTAAGTTCATTTTCATAGGTCGAAATAATGCGTTACTTGTTACCGTTAGAAATTGATTGGAAACAACATTGACCATTATATTTTAAGTGGTAACACCACTGTAAATTTTTCAAAAAATCGATTTCTTTTCGAATATTTCTTCATTCATTTCTTCTCAGCATCTAAGGCTATTTAGCGATTGGACCTACAGCTTAACGTGGGTTCCGAACCACAGTCATCAGCTACCGACAAACCCAGGCCAGCACCCCCCTCGGACTATAAACCCTTGGTTATGTGCCCACCCATAAGTCTATCAGGAAACCTACCGACTGGCGAGTGACCAACCAGAACACTTCTCAGAAGGCATCCGGCCTTACCCAGCCTTTAACTGGCGTGACTGAGGGGTAATTCGTTGTCGGATTTTACACTCTTGCCTAGAAACAATCACAGATATTTAGGTGTGGATAAGTGTGGGCATGTGTGTGTATATGTGAGTGTATATAAGTGTGTGTGTAGGGTAGGAAGTAAGACGGAGACAGAAGAATTAGAGAAAAACACCCATCCGAGCGCTGGAATCGAACCAGCTACCTTTGGATTGCCAAAGGAGTATAAATAAGTTTTGACGGATTAACACAACATGACATACCTGGTATTAAATCACATCGGACCATCTTGTATCTATATTCATGTTAAATCGTCATCATTTCAGTCTAAAAAGCAGTATGTGTCATTTCGCCGAAGTGTAGACAACATACTCTCTTTGTGCTCTAACCATGTCAATCTTTGTGCCAACAAAACAAAATTTGCGGGAAGCGTTGTTTTTTTGTTTTAATTTGAAGAAAAGTGCACCAAATGGACATCGATTGCTATGTGAAGCATATGGGGAATATACTCCCATCAATAAAAACATGGGAGTACTGGTTCCGGCGTTTTAAAAGTGGCGAATTTGACACCAGTGACAAAGAACGCGAAGGGAGATTCGTGCCAAACTCGAGAGAAGCTCGCTGAAACCTTGAGAGTGGCTCAACAAGCGATTTCAGACTGTCTCAAGGCCATGGGTATGGTGCAAGAACAAGGAAATTGGGTTCGGTATGTACTCAAGCCAAGAGACGTCGATCGCCGTTTTTTCACGTGCGAACAACAGCTCCAAAGGCAAAATCGGAAGGGTTTTTTGGATCGATTCGTGATAGGGGACGAAAAGTGGATTCACTACGACAATTTAAAGCGCAGAAAATCGTGGGGTAAGTCCGGCCAATCATCAACTTCAACGATCGAATATTCATGGCAAGAAGCTAATGCTGTGCATCTGGTGGAATCAGCTCGGCGTGATCTACAATGAGCTACTCCAGCCTGACGAAACCATCACTAGGGAACGTTACCAACAACAATTGATGCAACTGAGCTGAGCATTGAAGCTCAAACGCTCTGAATATTCCAAAATACATGACAAAGTGATCTTTCAGCACGATAACGCTCGGCCACATGTGGCTAAAATCATCAAGGAAACTTTGGAGGCGCTTCAATGGGATGTACTACCCCACCTGCCTAATTTACCAAACATTGCTCCTTCCGACTACCACTTGTTCAGGTCTATGATTCATGGCCTGGCCGAGCAGCACTTCACTTCTTACGAAGATGCCAAAAATTTTGGATCGCCTCAACTGTCGAGGATTTTTTTCAACGCGAAATCCGTTTGCTACCTGAAAGATGGGGAAAAGTCGTAGCTAACAATGGACAATACTTTGAATAAAATACATTGTACCAATCTCTGAATAAACTTTCAAAATTGCAAAAAAAACCCTCAAAATTTATTTGTACACCGATATCTACTGGGAAGGTACAGTCTATGTACAACCTAATGTTTTATCTTATGATTTGTAACTTCTCTAAAACAAAACAGATGTCATTAAAAGATGTTTATGTTTAGTCAGAAGTATTTACAAACAAAACTACGTTACTACAACGTCAGTACATGTACGAAAAAGACAAATTCCTTGCTTGAAATCATGGCTTTTGTTTGGTTGTCGTGTGATTTTGTGCTGATTTTTAACAGTTTATTTGTAATCTCAGAGTGCTTATAAGTTACAATGAATGACGCAAAAGTGTACCAAGGCAGGAAAGGTACAAAAAAATCGTATCCAATGCGACGTCGGAGCAATACGTCATCGAGACTGAGCTGCGAGGAGTTGCTAAACTGTTGCTTGGGAGGCTACATGCAAAATTGCAACGAAAATTTCAATGCTACTGTTTAGAAATTGGCTCCAAAATCTTATTCAAGTGGCAAATAAGTCTTGAATATAGCCAGTAAGGTGCTGACTCAATGTAATGACACAGTAATGTGCACTTTAAATGATGGCGTGACTAATATTTTTCGAATTATGAAAGTTTTGGAGATGGATATTTACGTCCAATCATACCATTTTGGTCTAGAAGCCGGTGCTAAGCGGATCTAGCACTCCGAGATGTCTTTGACAGATGTAGCGAAAGACGCACGCTCTAACATAAAATGTACGAGGAAAGAAAATGTGGGAAGAATATTTAAATATAGGACAGCATTAGGATCCTAGAATAGCAGATTAATGGAAAACATTTGTAAACAGTCGGATTTTTCATTTTTTCATGTCTATAACACATTTCAAAACTTTAAACGGGTTTTTCTGGAAACATGATTTTTCAAAACGGAACGCAGCATAACTGCGAATTTTTAACAATATCTTTAAAATAACATTACCCATGACACTATCCCTCAAGTGTGTTAACAAAAACTATACATTAATCAATGCATACATCGCAGTTAACGAAGAAAATAAATCTAATCCTGAAAAAGTAAATAAGTCCTGAAAAATTCTGAAAAAGACTATTTCTAAAATTCCCTCTAACCATGTAACAATCTAATTGGGTGAGTTCAACGCCCAACTAAGAAAGAACGTACAGAAAAACAGTCGGCAGTTTTCCCGCTCATAAATGGACTAACCATAATAGCAGAAGATTGTTGCACTATGTTCTCAGTTTAATCTAAAAATAATATCAACCCATTTTAAGAAGAAAACAACAAAACAACAGACCTGGAGATGCCCAAACACGTACATGGGTGAATTTTAAATTGACCATGGTGCCATTTCGTACCTCAATTATAAAGGGATTGTGAATGTTCAAGTCAGGAAAGGAGGTAACATAGATACGGATCACTACTTGACTAGAATCAAACTTAGCTTAAAACCTCGAAATCTTATTCAAAAGAGACTACTAGTCCCAATACGACAGTAAAATCAACCCTAACAGAAGAGCTTGATAAACAACCAGTATAGAACTGACAAGAACTGAAACAAAAAATTATTAAAACAGCCCTAAAGTTAACAGCGCTGCGAACAAGCAGTATTAACCCGAAATAAAGCATTCAAAGAGTTGAATAGTAAAAAAAAAACTATAATATCTTTTTGAAAGTACGAAAATTAATATCGAAGCTAATTAAACAAACTAAAAGAA
Organism: Cosmopolites sordidus; assembly: GCA_031761425.1. NCBI lineage: Eukaryota > Metazoa > Arthropoda > Insecta > Coleoptera > Curculionidae > Cosmopolites > Cosmopolites sordidus. The sequence continues at coordinate 86,861 of JARFXV010001257.1, forward strand.
AGTATGAAAACAATCAACTTAATGCAATAGAATATTAGAATGATTTAGAAAAATAACACCCGAAATGTTTACAAAACATTTAAAACTAAATTAACAGGCTATCAACTCCAAAGTCTTTGCTTCCGAAAGGAAAACTGAAAATTACCTCTAAATAACCAAGACAATTGCAAAGGACTTGCCAAATATTTTGAACAACAACTAAACTGTCCTGAGCTCTTATTCACTCAGATTACCAACACTAAACCCTAAACAAACAAACCCAGATTCATTACCATCGAATGAAGGTGAAATAATTAGGTAAATCAAACGACTTAAAAATGACAAAGCTTCTGGTGAAGATGGAATCACTGCTGAACTTTTAAAATCCGCTGGTCCGGGTACAATCAAGGAAATAACCAAAGTTCTACAAGAACTTTGGCGAACTGAACGGATTCCGGAAGATTGAAAACATGATCTAATCCATCCACTACATAAGAAAGGAGATAGATCGGATGTAAACAACTACAGAGGGATATCTCTTCTCCCAGTTTGTTACAAAATTATATCTCAATGTCTACTAAACAGAGCACAGGGACAGTTAGAACCTAAAATTGGTGAATATCAAGCAGGTTTTCGACCGGGCAGATCCTGCCCGGAACAGATCCTGAATCTAAAGTTGATCCTAAAACATCAAAAACTATATAATAGAAATCTCGTTTGTACATTTGTGGATTTCAAAAAAGCATATGATTCAATCGACCGCGAATCTTTATTCCAAATCTTGAAACAACAAGGACTAGATCTGAAAACGTTGGCAGTTATTAAATCAGCACTAAATAACACATGGTCAAAAGTTAAATTCGTGGGTGACATCTCAGAGCCCTTCGAAATTAAAACTGGAGTGACACAAGGGGATGGACTCTCGTCACTCTTATTTAACTGTATTCTAGAAAAAGTCATACAGGAGTGGCGTGTAAAAAATCGACTTTGAATATTGCCCAGCTCATTAAACTGGGGAGACTCAACATCAAAATAAATTGTCTGGAGTTTGCTGATGATATAGCAATTTTAGCTCAAGATATATTAACGGCATAAAAATAGATTGAAATCCTAAAAGAAACAGCAGAAAAGATAATACTCCAAATTTCATTTGAAAAGACACAATACATGACCTGCAACAGACCGAGAACGCCATTTCTAAAAATAAAATATGGTAACATCAGACGAGTCTCTCAATTTGAATATTTGGGTTTAATAATCATGGAAAACTGGTTGGAAAAAGCAGCCGATAAGGGTAGATGTCAAAAAATGGAAACTAAATTGAGACTTACACAAAATATTTGCAACAAAAAATGCATATTTAAAAACATAAAACTGAAACTTTACAACACAGTTATTAAACTAGAATGTCTATATTCTAATAATATACTATATTATTTGGAAACGATCTGGTTGGGTGACCAGATCAAATCCAAACCATAGGTCAACCTAACCTGTATTACAGCAAGCAATAGCCCAGGGCCGCGAAGAATGGGAAACAAAATTGAGACTTTATATATAGTGAAGAATTCAACTATCCAGAGTCCACTCGAAGTGAACATTTGAAAATGCCCAATAATATGAGAATGCCCAATAATATTTTAGCGAGACCTTGTGACCTTTCAAACGAACAGTTGGATACCCAGATTTAGATACATTATTATTATCCACAATCAGTGATAATAATCGATATAACATTAATGTGTCTGAATTATTAATATTATTTTTGAAAGATATCCAAGTTTATAATATATTTAGTACGTTGCAATGATATGGCATCAATGTATCATATAAAGGAAATCATTGATCATTTATAATTACTTGACAGTATAAACAGAAACGTTTATACTGTGAGTTATTAGCTAATATGCGTTCGGTTAGCGTATTAAATAATTGATTTGAACAAATCGTGGCAGTTGCAGTTGCTCTATTTAGATCGATCGCAACATCCGCCAAAAATTCAATCCAATCTCCCCAATTAAATTTATTAGTGGGCTGTGGAAGGCGTAGTGCGCGGCTCGTTATCAAATGCCTCTCAAGGCTCTCCCAAACCGCACGGAGGGGGCTCATTAGGAAAATAGTCGGACGGACAGGGCAGGGCCTCGCATGTTTCGCATAATCCGCGGGGCCGGCGGCCTACTACAATGGCCGATCGCCGTCCTAATTTCGCCGCTTTTTCCCAATTAGGAAATATTTTGGCGAAGTTCGCTAGCCATTAAAATATCTGGACAATTCTGACTAAGACCCGGTGGCAATTTGACGATTGAAAAAACGGCATGATTGTCAAACTGTTGAGATTTAAACGGTTGCTTTTGTTTTAATTGAACGAGAAACGTTGCTGATTGGTCTCTGTTTTTGCGTAATCAGGAAGCCCTATAGAAATCGTTCGTTATGGTAAGTGGTTGTTTTCTGTTGCGTTTCGATATACACTCTCAAATAAAAAGGTAGGGGCACTAGCAATTTTAAGTATATTGGGTTGTCCCTTTAATTCCTGTTATTTTTTTGTAAAAAATGTATTGAAAAAGAAACAGTATAACTATAAATTAATTAGTGATGTATTCTTTCTCGTTGTTCACGACCTGCTTCCATTTGTCGACCAATTTATTGATGCCAGTTTGCTAGAAATCGCCGGTCCTGGACTCGAAGTGAGTTTTAAGGTCCCCATCGTTGGCGAAAGCTACGCCCTCATTTGGTTGGACAGGGAATGGAAGAGGTAATAATAAGTTGGCGTAAGATCCATTGAGTACGGCGGATGCAGAAAAACCTCCCATTCGAGATCATGCATTACCTTCTTGACAATGTTTGCTCTATGAAGTCATACATTGTTGTGCATTGTCTTGTTCTTCTCCAACATTTCCCATTACACGAGATCCTGCCAGTCCTACCAAACGCCAATCGTGGCCTTGTTAGGATGGAGATCTTGCTGCTTAACTCACACTCCTTCCGTTGCTTTATTTTGACATATAGACATCATTTCTCATCCTCCATGAGGACTCTTTGTTACGACATTTTCTCAGCCAATTCTCGGCATGTTTGATGGACGTCCCACTTCAAAAAAGCTTTAAAATAGTCCTCGTTGAAGGCCGACCAGAACGGGACGTGTCGTCCAGGTCGAAGTTGACATTTTTGAGCTTGGCAAACCAGTCCCTAGCAGTTCAATTAGTTATAGCATCCTCTCCATATATCTCGAACTGCTTCTGTAGCTTTTTGATCACGACGAAAGGCTATATATAGTGTTGCAAATTAAGTTTTTTGTCGCATGGAATTTCAAAAGCTAAATTTAATTAAAATTAAGTTCTTCAGAAAAATAATGCCAATGGTTCTGTAGAATACGAAAAGGGCTTTGAATACGTATTATACTTGACCAGACAAATGAAAAGGGCGGAAAAACAAACGAATTATAATAATGGTTAAATTCATGGGAGACATCTCAGAGCCCTTCGAAATTAAACCTGGAGTGACACAAGGGGATGGACTCTCGCCACTCTTATTTAACTGTGTTCTAGAAAAAGTAATACCGGAGTGGCGTGTAAAAAAACGACCCTGAATTAAACTGGGGTGGTTCAACATCAAAATAGATTATCTGGAGTTTGCTGATGATATAGCAATTTTAGCTCAAGATATATTAACGGCACAAAAACAGATTGAACTCCTAAAAGAAACAGCAGAAAAGGAAATACTCCAAATTTCATTTGAAAAGACACAATATATGACCTGCAACAGACCAAGAACACCATTCCTAAAAGCAAAATATGGTAACATCAGACGAGTCTCTCAATTTAAATATTTGGGTTAAATAATCATGGCAAACTGGTTGGAAAAAGCAGCCAATAAGGGTAGATGTCCGAAGTCCGAACTTACGGAACTTTTCAATATATTTTTTTGGATAAAAATTCTTCAATTTTTCTATAAGTAGAATATTTAATAGTTATAGAACAAATAGTTTTAGAACATTAATTGTTTATTACACGGTATAATGTGAGAATGTTATAGTTTCTATATTTGAAGGGATATAGGTTTTTTTGTTACTACATACTGTTATAAAACATTTTTAACTTGATTAATACTTCGTAAATACTCCATTAACCCAAATTACTGCAAAAATTCTTCCAGCACTGGATCTGTTTTTGGTTAATTTTATGCTGGGCGGTTAAAATTGCCCTTTTCAGTTATTTTATTTGGAACTGCTTGCATATACTAAAAGCTTTTCTTGATAGAAGTTCCCACGCATTTTCTATTATGTTTAAATTTGGAAAACGGTCTGACCATTCCAGGACCTTTATATTTTTAGTTCGAAGCTAATCTATAAGAAGTTTTCTGACTTTGAGCATTGTCCTGCTGGAAACAAACTCCGGTTCTGCTAAATATTCAAAACATGGCCTATAGACTTTAAGCATACTTATACTTTGTTCACACAATTTTCCATGAAAACTGAAAAAAAAATTAAAAATCTAATGGCGGTCCAAACCAAATCCAAACCACCTCCCAATTATCTCCGTGATAATATTCTTTGTTCTTTCTTTAATTTTTTATGATAATAATATTGGTATCCAGCTGAACCATCGAGGTTGAACTTTTTCTCGCTGTGCTGAGCAAATATTAAGCGGGTTGTCTTTGGTATAAATAAATAAATAAACAAATACACACTTTATTTAAAATATGCAGTTAATACTAACAAAACAAAGGTAATATACAAATATATATATATAATTAAGGAAAATTCTAAGTAATCGTAACAAAAGAAAATGCATTGAAAAGCCGATAAATAACACTGTTAAAATGTTCTATTGCTCAAATAATAATTTAACAGTTTATTAAACACATTCGCATTAGGAGCGCTCCCTATGTGGGCGGGCAAAGTATTGAAGAGACAAACACCTTCAAAAAATGATCAATTTAAACCTTGCATTGGTCGAAAAATGATCAGAATGAACTACAAGATACGGAAAAGTGATTTTGCAGCACGACAACGCCCGATCACATACAGCTAAAGTGGTTAGAGACACCATTTCTGCACTTGGCTGGGAACTCTTTCCCCACCCGCCGCACTCTCATGAAACACTTTAACAATTACGAAGATGTCGAAAAATATCTTGGTAACCGGACCACTTCAAAAGATACACGATTTTTCTGGGAGGGCATCCAGAAATTGCAAGAGAGATGGGAAAAATGTGCAGCTAGCAATGGGGTACTCTTTGAATAAGCCATTTTTTATCTTTCTCCCAAATTATACGTGTTTTTTTTTTGTCCGAATTTAGTTTATAGTTTTTTTATACTAAACTCAACAGAAATTTACTACTGAAACACCGTTTTTTTTGCGACGCGCTAACTATGTTAATATAATCAGATGATTCAATCTAATACTAAAACTATACTACTATCATGAACCGTGAACATTAACTAAGCGTTGCATTAATAATTCAAGTTTCCTGCCTCACCGTGTAGATGGCGTTACTCAAAAATATTCTGATATGGTTCGTTTCAAGATATTTCGTTGCTCTTCGGCAAAATGTTAATTGCCCCAATAAATCTCACTGGTTTAACTTCTGAATAATTTTGGGAAAATAAAATATTGTTAAATTATCATTCATTTATTATTATTATTATTAGTTCAATAAAAATAAATAAATAAATACATTTATCTATTAGTACAAATAAAATTATAACTTAAATTTAATTATACATTTAATTCGGTTTCGCTCTCACTGTCACTTCGATCTACATTGATAATAAGTGGTTCTATATTATTAGTAAATGATACATAGGAATCCTCTATTTTAATAACAAGGATAATCAAATTTATCCAACTTTCTTTGGGAATACTATCTACAACCTTCCTAATTAATGTTGCAGCACTTGCACTTAGAGTCGAAAAAATATTTTCTGCTCTAACATTGGATTTTACCTGATACCACATATGCTCAACTGGATTAAAAATACAGTAATACGGGGGAAAGCGTAAAACCGTATGATCCATATCAGTACAAATAATATCACTAATATATTAAATGTCTTATTAACATACAGCTCTGAATTTCCAATTTAGTGTTACTTGCATTAGGAACTTTATTTTTTGACGGTTATGATAATTACCATTGTCCGTTACAATTACGCTTTCCTTAGGCTCATTGGGCAAAAGGCTATTCATAAACCACTCTTCAAAAAGTTCTCCTGTGGTGTCGTCATGGTAGTCAATAGATGAATGTTTAATATTTTTAGAGGACAACCGTAAAAAATTTGGAATTGGAACCCATCCATCCTCGGAATCAGCATATAAAATTGTAATTATTTTTCTCTTGTTCACTGGTGCTTTGATTTGATGATTTCTTGATATACCTATCCTTTTGCTAGCGTCTCATGTGTATCAAACTATGTTTCATCAAGGTAGATATGGGACGAGTTTCTAATATGTATTTTTTTTATAGAGTTTAAGTAGGTAAACTGCAATCGTCACAATCGTTATGATTCCATTAATATTTGTCTTTTATAATGGTGCGATATGCAAAACCCACTTGAGAAATATTCTTCGGAGGCTAGTTCTGCTGCAAAGAATGTTGGTTTCATCTTTTCTTAGTCGCTGTTGCAATAAATACAAGGTAGGCACCGTTTGCTCTTCATACATAGCATACATTTTGCTTCGAATTAAATCTCTGTCGCTTTCGTCAATACATTTGTTTTTACCAGAATCACTACGAACTTTTTTGGCTTTAATTGGCTTCGTCACAATATCTTTAATTGTAGACAACGGAATTTTCGTTAATGAAGACGTTTCTGCTGCGGCTGCATTTATATTAACCCCTCTATTCAATAAATAAACAGACACATTTTTAACAATTTACTTAGAATAGGGCGATAAGTGTTTTTTTTTTTAATTAACACTTTCGTATGGCAAATTATCTTGCCAAGAACGCCACAATTTTAGCACGTTTAGTATAACAAAAAAATACGATCGAAATTATAGAACTGCACTGTTTAAGAAAAGAATACGAACTAAACTAAAACCTTTCGAACCTACTAAACCAAATATAAAATTAATGTTATCTTTTTACTACCTTTTTACTTATCTATTATTTTATTACGATCAGTCCTGTTTACGTTTCTTACAACTTTGCCGGGTTTCATTACGGCAGAGGTTGTCAATAGTTCATTACAGCCAATCGGTTACGTTTAATTTCAGATGCCCAAATTTTTAAGATGGCAAATGATGCAATCCCCGTAAACAGCATCTATCTCGGCTTTAATTTGCTAGGCGTATCGCCTTTCAATGCAAGAATTCAATGACGGTTCAATATTCATTTTTTCCATCTTTACAGTACTATTAACATAGACTGACCTAAATGACTGTTATATTACGCAAATATATTTGACAAGTAACGCCATCTTCATGTTGAGGTAGCAAATTTTTCAGGCTTTCCTCGTCTAGATGTTAATAACTGAAGACCAAATACCATTTTTTGTCGAGGACTGCGAATTTTGAATAACTTAGAGGTGTTTTACACAGTTTTTTGTCGATAACCTCACCCATTTTGTACCTTATACCATAAACAAAACCGCAAACCGTTTTTTTCCTTTACGTGTCGCCTCCAGAATCACCATAATATTCTCGCGGACCTCTTTCTCCTACCTAATTGACAGCTGATTAGATAGAAATAAAACCATTAATTTGGACCGGACGCGGATTCCAGAAATATCGCTCTGCGAATCAGAGTTAATGAGCTTGAATGTTTTCGGCCAATTAGGGAGTGTTCCGACGTTGAGGTGGAGGGGCATAGACGGAGACGGTTCGTTTTTGAAAAAAAAAACGACAGTCGAGTCGGTGAGATGGCGGAATGACAAAGGACGATTACGTTATAAGAGCAGTTCTGATAGGACCAGGACAAATACACCCAGTTTAGTTCTTTTATTAGTGTTTTGTACTTGTCTCAATTACAAGTTAAAATATTAGAAAAGGGAAAACGTGTAAATGACCTTGATAAGAATATTAAACAATTATTAGTAAATATTTACTTTTTTTGGGGGTTAAAATATTAAACACACTTGTTTATATTTGACACTTCTTAATTACCAGAGGTTTTATCACTTTGTTCATCAGTTAATCTTGTGGGTGTGTATAGAGAAAAAAATGTGTGATTCATCACGGGAAAAAATAAATGCTTTCCAGAAGAAGAAAAACGATTATTTTTTTCGTTACAGGCAGGCGTGATTAGTTGTAGGGACATAGGACGCCGATTGAAAGAAATTTTTCCATCGGTTGCAAAGTTAATTCGATCTGGTGAGACATAAAGAACTTATGGTGCAAATGGGAGAACATCTGCTTTGTCAAGAAGAGAAAAACGAGCCATTCTAATAACTGCATCGAATTCGTGTAAAACTGCGACAGCAATTGCCGAGGAAGGGAAAGCTAAAGTCCAAACAAAAGTTAGGAATGTCGAAATATTCTTGAAAAAGTCTGATTTACCACTAAACACCAAATTACTTTTTATTTAAAGTTCTCGACGTACGTTTCGCTAACCATGTTAGCATCATCAGGAGATGATTTAATCTAATTCTAAAACTAAACTATGTTCTATTTATATGAGAACCCTAATTGCTACCTATTACCTACCTAATGAAGCATGTTAAAAAAGGATGCAAGAAAAAAGAAAAAAAAGAGGGGAAAAAGAAAATAAAAGAAAGAAAAAAATGAACCGTGAAGTTCTCTTGTGTTAATTGGACATCAAACGATATTACCATGAATTTATTTTTGTTCTGATCCTTTTGAAAAGTCGAAGATTATTTTAATATTTTCTAAACGTATGTTTTCTAATTAATTTACCTACAATGTTCTTATTATAATCGTTCACTTCGGATACCCCTTTAATGAATTTAATTATTTGTTATAATTGATTAATACAAATATAAAATTGATTAATCTATTTACGATAAAATTTAAACTAGTCATTTTATTTTGGAAGCTATAATTCGAATCGTTAGGAATGTATCTCGAAGTGTTGGTGTTTTTTCTAAAAATATCAAAATCTAACCTATTTTTATTATTTCTACTGATTAAAACATCCAGAAATAGTAGACTATCGTTGTATTCGAGTTCATGCGTGAACGGGGATTTGGGATTTACTATTTAAGTTCGTAATAAAATCATCTAAGTTTTAATTTTTTGAATTGAAAAATTTTGCCTCGGTTTCAAATTTACTCATAAATAAGTTGGCTAAGAACGGTGACAGAGGATTGCCCATTGCCGTTCGTTCTTGTTGTTCGTAAAATCTCTTATTAAGTTGAAAACAATTTTGCTTCATACATAATCTTGTTAAGCAGATGTACTCAGAAACAATCTTATTATTAAAACCGTTTAATTTAAGTTATTTAACTTAGGTATATCAAGCTATGTGGAATCGGGACACTCGGAGACAACGATGATACGTCAAAGGAAACCAAGACCTCACCTTCCTGTAAATGTGTATTTTTAACTTTTTCTGTGATTTTTGTTGAGTTTATCACAGAAAAGGAAGGTAGTTAGTTTGGTAGTTTTTCAAATTCCGTTGTTAACCATTTTGTCAAGTTGTATTTTGGAGAATCAACGACTGATACAATTGGTCTCATTGATTTTCCTGGTTTATGCATTTTTGGTAGATCATACAATCTTGGCGCTATTGCGGCGATTCGAAATAAGAAGTTTGTATTTTAGAGAAGGAGAAATAAGGCTGTTACAAGATTTCAATGTATCTCTGACTTCATTGACGATGTTTGACATTGGATTTCTCGGTAAACGTTTATACAGATCGTCTTGAATTAATTTTTCAGCGCGTACAAAGTAATCAGATTTGTCCATTCCTATTTACTTACAAAAATTATTCGATATTTAGTAGTAAATCTCTTTGAGTTTATTGTTTTACACCGAAGGTTCCAATAGAAAAATTTATATGAAAATACTGTAAAGTATTTTAAAAGGAAACCAACCTAAATACTAGCCACAAATTCGTGAGTAGTTCTGCTAAAAAGGTTATCATGGACTGAGCAGTGCAAAATCAATTTAGATGAGCCTAATGTTTTTTTCTTCTTATGGTATTTTTCGTCTTATGGTATGTCCACAACTATTTAACATGCGTTTCAACTTGTTATTCTGCATGCGTTCTACCGCAAGGTAAGATGCATTCCTCCTTTCAGTTTACATTTTTGCGTCAGCTTCATTCAACATTTCTTGTGAGTTCAGTAAAGACGGCTTTTTTAAAGCATTTTATTCTGTAAGTACCTACTGTTAACGGTGTAATTTCAGTTTCATGAATACATCTGACTTTGTCTGTTAGCCAGTATGAGTTCTGCTGTTCTGGTGTTGGTAAGAGCACAGAAAATAAGGGAAACTGCAAAAAATCTGCATGGACAAAGGAATATTTACAATAATTACTACAGGAAAATATATTCTGAAAAAAACACACTCAATTTTTGATTTTATTATTTTTTATTTTATTTATTCAAAAAGTCCATTGTACCGTTAGGTGTAGGACTGACAGTTTACATTTCAGCATGATATTTCATGAATGTTTACCCTCCATAAGTTCTTGTTCAGTGCTAATTTTCTAGCCTCGTGTTTCTGCCGCTTGTCGAACTTGTTCTTCTGATCTCAGTCTTGGACGTCCAACTCTATCCCCTATTGTAATTCCCTCTATTTTGGGTAGGAATCTCATTTCTCCAGCTGTAATGCTACTTTTGTCTCCCTTTATAAAGGCCCAAGATTCGCTTCCGTTTTTTCACTGATGGTCTCACTGCTTTCTGATACACCTGTGCTTTTACCTCTTTCGGTATCTCTCTTTTTCCTAGGAATGTTGTTTTTCGGTTGTTGTATAGTTTACCTCCTTTTCTCATTTTTTTCGTTCATTTCGGCCATTTTTCCATTAACTTGCTTGACCTGCTTCAGTACCTTCCCATCGAGTACAACTTTATGTTTTATTTTTGTACCTGCAATTACCATTGCTTTTGTCGATATTTATTTTCATGTTTACTTTTCTTAACTCTTCGTTATATATCGCTAAGTTTTGATGATGTGATGATCTGTGTATTATTTAAAGTGCTTACAATTTGTGCTGTATTTCACTTGATTCTAAAGTATTTATAACATATTTTAGCTTTTAAAGTTTATTATTTCATTTTTAGAATATAATAGCAATGAAGAAGTCCAGTCAGAGCAAAATTCAACAATATAATCAATTCACAAATATAATTGTTTATTTTGTAACTAATATTACTTCACAGGTACCGAGATAAGAATAAATAATTTTATATAGCAATATTAATATCGCCTTGTTGTTGATTCACTGAACTAATCTATTATAGAACATACATCTAATATATATATATATATATATATATATATATATATATATATATATATATATATATATATATATATATATATATATATGATATATATATATATATATAATAATTATATATATATATATATATATATATATATATATATATATATATATATATATATATATATATATATATATATATATATATATATATATATATATATATCTATATATATTATCATCATCAGCCCGTGTCGATCCACTGCAGGATGAAGGCCTTTTTAGGCGGGCCGTAGTTTGGAGATTTAAACGTAGTGATTTCGGCTTGAACCAAGCCAAGGAACTTGAACTTGAAGTCAAGGAACGCCCAATGAAGATGCCGAATGGGAATCATTGTTGGAAAAAGATGATACGCAAACTCAACAACAAATGAGAGAGAGAGGATCAATGTTCGTCGCCGAATCATTTGTGATCGTTTGCATGCCATAGGAAAGATCGAGAAGGCAGGAAAATGGGTACCACATCAGCTGAACGAAAGACAGATGGAAAAGCGAAAAACGATGTTGTGTTTAGCTTTCTTGGCATGAAAGAAATACTTTTTTGCATCGGTTCGTGACTGGAGATGAAAAATGGATATATTTCGAGACCACAAAATGCAGAATATCATGGGTTTACAGGACAACTATAAACATCGACATCGACAAGAAGACAATGCTGTGAGTTTGGTGGAATCAGAAGAGTGTCGTGTAGCATCTGAAACCAGGTGAAACAGTTAATACTGTTCGCTACCATCAAAAAATGATTAATTTAATCGATATATTGATCCAAAAGCAACCGAAATGGGATACAAGACACGAAAAAGTGATTTTGCAGTACGTCAACGCCCCACCACACACATCAAAAGCGGTCAGAAACACCGCCATACTCACCAGACTTAGTCCATTCCAACTACCACTTGTTTTCATCGATGTATCTCGCACTTTCTAAAATTGGCTTGATAACTCTACCACCTCTAAAGATGTACGGTTTTTCTGGGCGGGTATCCACAAATTGCCAGAGAAATGGGAAGAATGTGCAGCTTTGAATAAACCATTTTGTTTTTTCTTTTTCCCAAATTTTGCATGTTCCACCATCATATTTTTATTTCGTCAAAGCTGCTTCTTAGCAAATTAGAGCGTACAAAAGTTTACCCCCAGTTAAAAAAATATAGATATTTCCTATATACTTAATATTGTTGCTTGTATATTATTAAGAGGATCCATTATCTCAAGATCTCTATCGCATTCAATACTCATATAACGAGAAGGTATGAATATATTTTATTTCTTTAACGAATATCGGTTATACGCCTTAAACTCGAGCTAATTGCCTAAGCAGATCTAGCGTGTAACGCGCCAAAAAAGGAGTTCAGTGGTGACGTGGGCGTTTGTTTCGATAAGACCCTTCTGTCCGGCAATGTGAGTCGTTCTCACCTACTTATCTGATCTGTTCGTAATTAGCATTTTAACCGTTTCAAGTTCCAAGAGGATGGTCAGTGGAAAAGACGGAGCCGATATATGGTAATTTTATTTGCATTTCGTGAACGTCTAGTCTTCTGATTTCATGATTCGGTCGGATACCAGGTTTGCGTGAAAAGTTTAGAACTGGTTTTTCATGGTTCATTTAACTTATTTACATGACGATTTTAATTGAAAGAACGTGCTGCTGTTTTCCGTATATAGGAAATCGACTTCGAATGTAGTTCCTTAATTTAAGAATTATACAAGTGTGTCGAGGAGCGAAGAGAGTTAAATTATTACATTTGAATTGAATATATATACGAACTAGTGGACGTTGCACACAGTAACGCCATCTCTTGTCATTTCATTTCATGTAAGTATATTTTTGTTGTTTTATTTACTTCAAACTAAACCCTCTAAGCGCTATAACTTGACAATCTGTTGATCGATTCTAATGATGGCAGTCTCGCTATATAGAAGAAATATATAGCTTTCAGTTTATATATTGTTTCAGTATGACGCCAGTAGTTTTCTTTAAATTACAAAAGTTACGTTATGTTTCCGACATACTCTGTATACTATAAACGAAATGGCTTGGTGGCTTTTTCATTTATTAATACTATTTATAAAAACTTTCGCTGCCATTTGGAAGGAACTTTTGCGACGAGAATTTTGATTTAATATTTTTCGTTGGTTCATCTTTATATTTCAATCGTAAATCTTGTGGCCAAAAACATAGTTTGTGGCCTTGATGAAAACCTCTGAACAGTATATATATTATATGACATTTTGACACTTTTATGATATGGGGTGCAACTTTATTAAACGGGCGACCGTATCTAGACACTAATAAAATATCTTCCAGTTATATCCCGCTGTTTCGTTTAACTTAATGATTATTTATAATGGGATATAAGTTACAATATTGTCCAGTTCATATTTTTTTAAAACTATCTAGTCTGATTTCATGAGTTGCCAATAAATATTTTCTTACACCAATAAACTGAAAATCGATTATAAACTAATGACCGCGAATTTCGATAGATTCGATTTATCAGATGAGACGTTCAATATATGTTTACAATAACTGTCTATATTTTTTATATGTTTTAGTTAATAACTAGTAGGCGAAATGCTGAAAAAATATGGGAAGTTGGGGAGGGAGATCCGGAATCTCTGTCTAACAGATTTTCCCCGTTTCAATTATATAATATACGAGGGCTGTTCGAGAAGTTCTCAGAGATGGCGCTCTATAACTAGTCTAATTGAAAAGTTCGCGGAGCGGAAATGATAAAACAAGTTTATAGTTGAAAAAATTACTTTATTCTTCCGTATATTCTCCATTAAGTTCGATAAATTTTTTCCAGCGGTTCTCCAATTCATTTATTCCATCTTTGAAGTGATTTTCTGGAGGTCCTTCAATATGCTCCTCTACAACTGTTATAACTTCTTCATTTGATGAAAAACGCTTGTCACGTAGGCATTTTTTGAGGTTTGGCAACAGATGAAAGTTAGAGGGGGTCAAATCTGGTAAATATGGTGGATGTTCGAACAATTCATAGTGTAACTCCTTCAATTTGGCCATTGCAAGACATCTCTGTGTGCCCGTGCATTGTCTTCATGATTTTTTTTTCTTCGCTAAACCAGGATGCAAAATCTAAAATCTTTAAGGATAGATAGGACACGTGATCGTCTAAAATGAGAAAACATTTGTGCTCTGTTGTTGGTCTTACACTCGCTAATTAATGTTCTAGGGAGTGTTTCCTCAAGATAACGGGGATTTTTCTTATCTCGAGGAAAAGCTAAGGTTAGGGAAATACATTTTCCGATCGCTGAACAACAAAATAACGATGTTATCAAAGTACCACGTTCAGATGATGAAATTGAGTCAACCTACTTTTTGCCTTTTACAGATATAACTTTCGCCGGTTTCTTGGCTTACGTCTGGATCCCCATCTCGTCGACATTATATATATTATTAATAGTACTATGTTGATTTTCCAGGATATGCTTAAGATTTTTAAAAAAGACTTCGACTTGGAATTTGTTGAATCAACAAGCTCGTGCGACGCTAGTCGGTAGGCTCTACAGTCCTTAAATTTAACTCTTGGTTTCGCAGTATAAAATAGGCGTACCATTGCTCACCTGCTTGATTGCTATTAAATGGATGGTGATTTTTTTTTCTCCGTATACTGATAAGCCAGTTGACACAAATCATTTTTAGTTAATCCTTAAAATCGTTCATCTAATTCTTTCAGGTAATCCACCAGCTCCTTTTCTTCTACTTCGGAAAAACTTTAGAATATCTCCCCAACTTCTTTGGAAAGTTAGATTTTTTATGGTGAGCAAGAGTAGAATACGCAATTCCGTATTTCTTTGGGGTCTCCCAAACAGATATTTTTCTTTGATTTGTCATTTAGTGCGAATGGCATTGCTTCTTTACTCTATGATTCGCCTTTGGCAGATTTTCGCTGATACTTCAAAACCATTTTAGATGCTGTAAAAATATATACTTCAAATAAATTGCGATTTCTTAATTAACCTCAACATTACGAAACATTAAGTAATACAATAATAATAGGCAGGTAAAAGCTAGCTAGGGAGTTTATCTAATATCATAACATCTGGTTTGTACAGTTAATATTTTAATGAACATGTTCATCGATATTAAAACGAAGACTTTATATGTACGATAGAAACCTAGGAAAACTTTAAACACGTGCCATATCAACTTTTCCCACCCAACCTCTTCAAATATGAAAAGATCGTTATTGAAATCCGATTCGGATTATTCGCCTGCATCTGCGACCGTTCGCTAGACAAAAAGCGTATAGGCGACAGGTCAGAAGATGGGGAGATGGAACACGAGATAAAGAACGTCAGATGGTAACCGAGGATTGCGTCCCTCACGACGTAGTCGAAGGTCGTCGTTATAACCGAAAATTGCGAGAGGGTTGACGCAGCGCCTGCCCTATCGCATATTTTTCTTCGAGAAACGCCACGTTGCCGAATTGTAAATTGTTTACGATTATCGTGTTCTTTTCTACCTGAAGGCATTTGCCAATATGCATTGTCATGAATTTTTATGGAAGGTTTGCTTTTTGCTAAAATATATCTTAAATGTTTTGGTGTATTTTTGCAAAAAAGTGGTCGTCTTAAAATTATCCGCAAAATAGAAGATTTGAATTCCATCCAAAATATTTGAACAAAATAACTAATATGGAATTCGATCTTTTCTTAAATTTTATATTATTAAGAACTATATTAAACTTGAAGGGATTTACCACTAAACACCAAAACGCTTTTTTGAACTGCTCGACGCACGTTTCGCTAACCATGTTAGCATCATCAGGAGATGATTTAATCTAATTCTAAAACTAAGCTATGATGTATTTATATGAAAACCATACCTAACGAAGCGTGTAAAAATCATGAACCGTGAAGTGTACTAAGCCTTACATTAATAATTGAAAAAGTTGACTACAACTACAAAACCAACTTTTCAAATAGATTTTTCCCATGAAAACTCCATATTTTAAGTTCTTTATAAAAAACTTTAAATTCTGCTTTAATTATGATGTAGTTTTTAAAAAAATAATTTATTAGTTGCATTAAAACTTTCTCTTCCACTGTAAATGTATTTGAAACTGGTGTTTTAGGAATATATGCAACTGTGATTGGTTCAATCAATAGCAATTTTTTTGTAATAAAAATATATAAAATTAATCTATCGATTATTACAAAATGTAAGAGCAATATTTATAAAAGATCGTTTAAATAATTATTTTTCCTAAATATATATAACTCTATAGGTTACCTATATCGATATCGATATCGAATATCTCAAGCGTCCTGAATAACAATTTTAAAAACACTTTTTTTCTAGTCCCAAGAGACGTAAACTTATTAAGTTCCTCACTTATGTTTCATTCTATTTCCTACTATCTACCAGTTTCGGTTCTTACATCACAATCTCATTTCCTGCCCCGAATTTTTCCGCCTTCGCCCATTTTCCTGGTTATTCGTTCCCTTTTCTGCCAGAAATTGCGTTTTGAGGGGCCCTTCGAGACAAATGACGGATGGTCCCGCCAATTGAATAAGGATCATACGCTGATACATTATTTATATACACATATATGCGTTCCTTGATTTAAAAGGTTTTCCATCGAAATTTCTGATAAATAGTGAATAAAAAGATGATTTGGTGTAGAATAAAGTCGATGTGATCGTGAAAAGTAAACAAAAGTATGTCGAATTTGAAAATATAAAGCAGTTGTGGAGGAACGTTATATGTTGTTATATTTTATATGTTCTATGAGAAGTTGTGAATATATTATCATCATCATCATATCAATAGGGCTCCACCCAGTTCTTCGGAATCGTAAAAGATAAAAAACAAACTTTAAAACTGGGAATAGGTTTATTTTAACTAAATACTTAGTAACAGTAATAACTGTTTAATACAAACAAACACAAATTCAGACACCAACATAAAAAATAAAATGAATAAAATAATTGTACACAAATAAATACACAAAATAATAACACAAAAAAATAATCTAACTGTAAAGTAAAGTTTTGGGGTTAGAGGCGCATCAGCAACTGAGAAGGCTATTTAGCGACTGGACCTACAGCTTAACGTGGCTTCCGAACCACGGTCATCAGCTTTCGAAAACCCCGGTCAGCGCCCCCCTCGGGCTTTCAACCCTTGGTTTTGTGCTTAACTGAAAGTATCTCGAGAAACCTACCGACTGGCGAGTGACCTAATCTAACTGTGATGTCCACAGCTACCCTACTTAACTGGGCATATAAAGTGAACGGTTCAATCCCAAATCATTAAGGCTTTTATCTACCGTACAAAAAAATTAATATAAATTATCTTAAATTAACCTAGAATAAATTAAATGAAATCAAACTATAAAGCGTTATTAAACAATGAAAGACAAATTGTGATTTGATTAATCAGTAATAATGAATACTAATGAAAATAGTAATAAAGTAATACCTGGCTTTGTCTTTTTGTGGTGTTGTTCTGCTATCCAGCCTCTGGATTGCTCAGTTACCAAGATGGTCGATTATTGAACAGTTCAGTGTTCAAAACGCTTGGATCCCAAAAAGTCTGGAGCCTTGAATGACCGGGGTCTAAGAAGTTTGTAGTCTGGAATATCTATGGACTAAGATGACTATAGTTCAGGATGACTGGGTCTGAAAACGGTCGTGTCCTAAGATGACCGAGCTCTAAAATGAGCGGGGTCTAAAATTACTGGGGTCTAAAACGACTGGGCTCTAAAATGACTGGGTATGGAAGGATTACTCAAGCAGGACTATCAGCGGCGCCAACTTCTAGATCGCTGTCCATCCTGCCGACGTGGAGACTTGCGTTTAGCTCGAGGCAGGATGTTCGACGGCCTGGATACTCCTCCCGGAGTATACAGGTACGCTTTGAAGTAAGGCCTGCACAAAACAATACTACTACCTATAGCGGCCGATAATGTATATTTATTTTATATATATATATATATATATATATATATATATATATATATATATATATATATATATATATATATATATATATATATATATATATATATATATATAGATATATAGATTATTAGGTGCGTATAGACCCGGTTTGAATCACGCAAAGCATTCTGGCTCATTTTTTAGTGTTCCTTCTGGCCCTCCACACCTCTTTCATCCTGTCTCCGTGGATTTTCTGTCTCTCGTCCGTCCACCTTGTCCCCGTTCTCCTCGAAACTTCGCTCTTTGATGCAACGTTCTACATATGTATTTTGTTTCTGTACGTTCTTCTATCCTCAGTTTCTGTCGGGCCTGTTTGTGCCTTTCCCAGATCAGCTCTGACATGTGCTATCCATGGTACTGTTGACTTGAGCCCTTGTATGTATGTAAGAATTCTGTTAGTGAGTCTTGCTGGTGGGAGTCTACTGATATGTCCATAGAATTTCAACCTTCTTATTCTTATATCCGCCGCTACGTTGGACATTCTCTCTGTGGTCTTTCTAGAATATAGTCTGTATCCTTCCTCTGCCACTTTTGGGCCGAGAATTTTCCTCATAATATAAAGAATTTTCCTCGTAGAGTGTAAGTGTCTCGTTTGCGTATAGTACCTCTGGTTTGATTACTGTGTTGTAGTGTCTTATTTTTGCCTGTGTGGATATTCATTTCTTATTGTAGATATTGTGTGTCTTGCCGTATGCCCTCTTCATCTTCTGCAATCGAGTCTTCTGTGCTATCTTCTCTCGTCCTGTGGGTTCGAGGATCTCGCCGAGGTATTTGAAGTGAGTGACCCTATTTATTTTGCCGTATTTGGTGTTCAAATTTTGGACATTTAATTTTGAGAAGAATTCGGTTTTTTGAAAGGATATTTGTAGGCCTACTTTCTCTGCACATTCCTTGAGGACTTCGATCTGTTTGGTTGCCCTTTTTTCATTGTCTGCGAGTATGGCTTAGGTCGTCTGCGACGGCTACGCATGATATTTCTATGTTGTTTTTGGTTCGTCCGAGTCGTATTGGTTTCCAGTGTCCTTGATTTTTTAGTTCCTTTTCCCATTCCCTTATGACTTTGTCCAGGATCAGGTTGAAGACGAGTGGGGATAACCCATCTCCTTGGCGTACTCCGATTTTAATCAGGAAGGGTTCGGAAATTTAATTTTTAAATAAAAGAAAATGTTTTAACAATTATCATAATTTTATTTGTTAAGTAATAACCGATTAATATTTCCCAAATATGATTTTACACATATTTTCCATTGGTGATCTAATAATTCCACAATTTTTTTCGTGGGAAATTCTAAGTTTTTGACACTTGTTGTAAGGAACTTGTTCAATAAAATAACGTGGAGAAATGTTGATTAAATTTATGAAAATACTTTCGCTTGCACCCTATATATTACATTGCACTAATCATGACCTTATTTGGAAAACCATTTTCATGTGTCTCGATTTAAAATTATTAATTAACTTTTAGACGTATTCCAGATAACATTTGACCCTACATTAACTCATTTGCGGTAAAAATTCGAAATTGAACTCGATGGAGCATTGAAAAGGTGTGGTTACTCGATCAGGAACTTACCGTATCTGGAGAAATTGAGTTAAAAACGAAAAAATCGATAATAAGATAGAATTATCGTGATTGAAGTTTTTAATCGAAGTAAATATCGGGTCGTGGCCAACAGAAAAAGGCATGTGGCGGCCGCTAGACTACTATGCGAGAATTATTCTACTATAGATCGAGGTTATTGATGTGAAAAACCGCGCACATTAGGCGTAATAGAAACGTATGAATACTACGAATGAAAAATAAACGGGCAAACGGGGGAAATTTAATAGATTTCTAGGCAATTCGCGCAACAATTGCAAGAGAATTGGAATCTGTGTTGGGTTTGGCATGCGATCGAGCTATTATACGTTTTTCAGAATTCATACCAAGAAATAAAAACTTTTGAAACTATAGGAATAAAAATAATTAAGAAATTTGAGGTGCGCTAGAAAAGTTTTCTTGATATTATGATACAATTAAATATGACTCTATATGAATATATACAATTAAATATATATTCTATTATATGATGTGTATATATACATATATATATATATATATATATATATATATATATATATATATATATATATATATATATATATATATATATATATATAATCGAACGAAAATCTCTGTTTGATATCCTAGAAGAACAAGGACTCGACCTCAAAACACTACGATTGATCAAGCAGACACTGACCGATACAATCTCTAAAGTGAAATTTATGGGAGAAATTTCCGAACCCTTCCTGATTAAAACCGGAGTACGTCAAGGAGATGGGTTATGGCCACTCCTTTTCAACCTGGTTTTGGACAAAGTCATATAGGAATGGGAAAAAGCACTGAAAAATGAAGGACACTGGAAACCAATACGACTCAGACGACCCAAAAACACCATAGAAATATCATGCCTAGCCTTCGCAGACGACCTAGCCATACTCGCAGACAATGAAAAAAGGGCAACTAAACAGATAGAAGTCCTTAAGGAATGTGCAGAGATAGCCTACAAATCTCCTTTCAAAAAACCTAATTCTTCTACTCAGATGTCCAAAATGTGAACACCAAATACGGCAAGATAAATACTTACTTGCTATACTGATAATACTTACTTCAAATACCTGGGCGAGATCCTCGAACCCACAAGAGGAAAGAAGATAGCACAGAAAAGTCGATTACAGAAGATGAAGACGGCATACTCTTACAATATCTACAATAAGAAATACACTACAATACAGTAATCAAACCAGGGGTACTACGCAAGCGAGACACTTACACTCCAGACAAAAAGCGACATGGAAAACAGACTAAAAGAAGAACGCAAAATTATGAGGAAAATTCTCGGTCCAAAACTGACAGAAGAAGGACACAGACTACATTCTCGAAAGACCACAGAGAGAATGTCTAAGGTAGCGGCGGACATAAGAAAAAGAAGGTTGAACTTCTATGACATATCAGTAGACTCCCACCGACAAGACTCACCAACAGAATTCTTACATACATACAAGGAGTCAAGTCAACAGTACCATGGATCGCACAAGTCAGAGCTGATCTGGGAAAGGCACAAATGGGTCCGACATAGAATGAGGATAGAAGAACGTACAAAAACAAAATACATATGTGGAACGTTGCATCAGAGAGCGAAGTTTTGAGGGGATCGAGGACAAGGTGGACGGAGGAGAGAAAGAGAATCGACGGAGAAAGGATGGGAGATGTGTGGAGAATGCTTTGCGTTATCCGACCGGGCCTATCTATACGCACCCAATAATATCTATATAATTTCATCGCTATATATATTTTTTTAAATAATACCTGAAGAAGTCAAGAAAACAATAAACTGAATTTCGTTTGAACCGAAACAAACACGACGTTGCCAATTATTTAGAAATTTTTAAAAAGTTTTTACCTGTTTAGCTGCATTTTGGATACATGTTTTAAATATTTTTTTTTATAACAAAACACATGTTTTAAATTTCATTTAAAAGAATTAATTTTCCATCGTATGATATCTATATTTTTTAACATTTTTAAGCTACTACGATGTAAACATATATTTTTTACAATTTTATTTTTAAATTTTTATTAACCTTAAATCATGGAGTATATTTGTATCATATTTAATGCATGAAATAGTCATTTGGCCAAGGATTTTTCATAGACCGCATGTATATATGGTATCTGTAGCAAGTTGAGCATGATATACGAGATTCCTATACTCAATTGTGACAAATGTCTGCGAATTTACGATTCTTGTCTAGTTCCGACTGATTTAATGGCAATCGAACTTTCAAAATACCACTAAACATTCGGTCTATGTATTTCTCTTGACCTATTTACAGTTGAGGCAATTTTATTGAGATGCTGTTCGGTCTATCAGACTGAAATATCATATATTTGTTCAGTCACTAGTTAATAAAATATGATATGTAAATCTCAAAAAACTCTAATATTGTCCCATATTTTTTATGCAGTACAATTTTTTTTATGTAAATTTGGAGGATGAAGGAATATGTTTTAATAACTGTGATTTCTCAAGACCTTATCGTACTTATTTTTGCCTTTCTGGAAGGGTGTCTCTTTTGAGTAAAACTGAAGTCGATACTTTCCAGTAGGAACTCCATCGAAATGAGATTCCTTCAGCATCAGCTATCTATGTCATCCATTGCTTGCAAGAAGGCCGAAGTTTCAATGGAATCGAACGTCTTATGAAAATCTATGAGTGGTAGGTGGAGGGGTACGTTATGTTCAGTTGTTTTATCAATGTTCGTTTGGTTTATAAATGGTGGATGGTACCAAACCATTTCCGAAACCCCGCTTTCTCCATAAACTGGTACTAATCAAATTATGATATTTTTTGCATTACATTTCGTATAGAATTTGATGTAAATAAGTATAAAAATCTCAATCACAATTGTGATTTTAACTGACTACTGTCGATTTAAAAAATCGCAAAATTTTGACTGTTTTGTTATTGAATTCATAACGAGTTTCATTTCTCCATCCTCTACTAAAATAATGCAGGTGATGGAAATCCAACAATAAAGCGCAAATGCTAAAATATAACAATACGCTTCTCTTAACTAAAATTATAAAAGTGCAAAACATACTGTCATTTTAAAATAGTTAAAAAAAAACCAGACGGCAAATGAAAATGTCTATCCAACAAACTGAAACTGGAACAAAAACGAAATTTTAAAGCTGCCATTTTCGAGTCATTATTAACATAGAAACAATATTAAAATTTCAATTATAAGGGTAATTTTTTTATATACCTACTGGTTTATGATTTTAGTTAGCATTAATTGAATTATCATTAAAAATATTTATAAATTATTGTGCACTAAATAAAAAAAAAAGCATACCGTGATAACGGCAATATAGTTTGAGATTAGATTGCTTAAACAGTGTTTTTATAGACTCTTCTCAGCATTTCAGGAGATATTGTGGCTATCTCATACCGGATGTTGTCCTTTAGGGCCTCGATGGCTGGAGGGTTGTTGGTATATACTTTATCCTTGAGACTGCCCCATAGGAAACAGTCTGGGACGGTCAGATCCGGTGAGCGAGGTAGATATCTCACATCGCCATTTTTCAATATGATGCCGTTCGGAAAAATGTTGCCTTAGAAGACCCATTATGGCTCGGGCGGTGTGAACCGTAGCACAATCCTGTTGAAACCACATATTATGGCTTTCCGAGAGGTCTAATTAATCATTCAGTTGTTGTGGCACATCACCGTTACGCGAGCTGAATGCAAGGGTCTCTAATGAGTTTTGTTTGGGTTCGCGCTGCCTCAAAATTGATAGTTTTGCCAAAAAGGTGGAAATGTGCTTTATCTGTCATCATCAAAGTGGAAACAAAATTATCATCATTTTCTGCAAGGTTTACGAATACACAGAAGTATTCCAAACGAAGTAACTTATCTTCTGGATGAAAGGCTTGGACTAACTGAATCTTTTAGGGAAAGATTTTCAAATTTGTTTTTAGAATTTGCTGTAGGGAACAACGGGAGATCTGCAGTTAAGCAGAATGTCTTCTGGTCGATGTTTGGGGTTGATCTGCAACACTCTCCTAAACTCAATGTTTGCAGTTGGTTGACTACTACGAGATCTTCCCGTATGTCCGGCATCCCCAACGCGTTCAATTTCTTCAAAACGTCGAACCGTTTTTGTTATTGTGCGCTTAGTCGGTACCTCGCGAACATTCTGAAATCTTTTATATCCACGTTGCGTTGCAATTGTTAATCGATTATTTTCAAAAAACTAGGTGACTATTCTGGTTCGCTGAGCCATTGTGTACCACTACCATCTGATTTTGCGTCACCCTCTAGAATTGCACAATATAATATCACGCCATCCATAGCGGTTGATATTATTGAAGTTATTATCATACATGGCGTAAAAATGTATCCTTAAAACAAGATAGAAATCAATCAAAATAAAACGAAAACCATCTGATATGATCGACATAATAATTTTGTAAAAATGAATCGAAGGATAATTAGATGGATTATACTGATAAACACGGTATTTCTGGCAGCAATTTTTCGGTGTTTATAGTGTAATTTGATACGCTGAAAGCAAATGTGTAAACAAAAATTTTATATCGTCCATAGATTTTCTGTAACACGAAAATGTATATTTTGCAATATTGAGTATTTTCATCATATCTGTAATGAATAGTGACGAATAGAATTGGTTAAGACCAAACCCTCCGTTACTACAAACCCTACGACCATATTAGTAACCCTCCGTTACTAATATGGATTTATAGGCCATTGTTGCTAATATTCGTCTCTGAAACCAATATTTTCACATGGGTGGAGTTGGTTTTAAAATATAAGTTGTCACATCCCGCCTTACAGTTTTTTAAGAAAACATTATTTTTTTCTAAGTTGCCACATTTTATTCTCCATTTTTTATAAAACAAAAAATATTATGAATCTAAATGAAAGTGCTACATTTTTAATATAACCCAAACAAAAAAATACACCGAAAAATCTACAGTCTCTCTTTTTCATGTAATCCCGCAAATTCCAACTGAACGAAGTACGGAGTACAGAAAACAATTATATTGAAACAAAAATTTACTTCCCACAACGGTACATTGAGTATTGAATTCTATGCAATATTTAGTCCTCACCTACACTACTGCATTCTTTACATATAGGTATCAAATGTTCTAGACATAAATTTGGAGCACTACAACTGTATATAGTTTTTCTATTTTTTTCTACTCTCACAGTAACTGCATCTACCATAAGTATTTTGCAGGGCAACTTATTTTCATTTTCAACCCGACATATTCTGCTAGTCTGAAACGAATTGATTTCAGTATATTTTCTGAGATACTTTGGTTCTTCATTCACTAGATCAAATCCAAGCTTTTCTAAAAAAACATGTCTGTTTCATTTTTTATGCTTTTGTAAATAATATATGAATTTATGCCTGCTACATTCATTGTGCAATAAAATAAAACCATCGACCAACGACACGTAGCTCTGGTGCAGTTGTAAGTTTCACTAAGCTTGTCAACCACGTCAACGCTACCTTTGGTTTTATTATAATCAATAATGCTTTCCGGTTTGTTACTCACTTTATCGATGGTATCTGAGGAATGCATAGTAGATAGAAGCAACATATTTTTTTATTATTTTGGGGAACTTGAGAAACATCTTGAAATGCAAACATACTCGTGTTTTCTCGACGCTTCACATTTACTAAATATCGTGGAATTTGTTTCTTATTTTTCTTAAGTGTTCCTACTATAGCCAGACCATAATTATGGAACTAATGCCATATTTGATGTATCCAACTGATAAGGACCATCGAGCTGTTTCGCTACATAAACTTTCATAGATGTGACATAAAACAATTTGGCATCAACTAAGGCATACACTTTAAGACCATATCTACGAGGCTTCTCTGACATATAAACCCTAAAACTGCATTTACCCTCGGAAACCTTAAAGCATTTCATCTAATGTTGCAAAATGAGATTTTGAATAATATTTTGGTAAAATGACAGTAAAGCTCTCAAAAAATTCTCGTATAGCAGCCATTTTATCAAATTGTACTCCATCCTCTCGCGTTGATTTATCATCGAAACGTATATTTCGCATAAGAAAACAAAATCTCTTCAATGTCATGGTGAGGCGATATATCTCCATGGACATTCCGTTTGTTTTAAACAAATCGTCGGAATTTTAATGGTTGTGTTTTGTTGCTACTGAGATATATAATAATCCAAAGAGAGGTTTAATTTCAATTACATCAGTTTTCTTAATAATTCTGTAAGCCAGGTCATAATTCTTCATCTCTATATATTTATTCGTATGCTGTACTATACTTTCCAACATACTGTCAGTAAAAAATAAACTCCAAATTTCTAATGGTTCTTCTATCTGACGAGCAATTCCTTTGAGTCCTGGTGCTTGCGATATAATATTTTGAGGGCGAGTGCGAACTGCTCTTTGGGAAGTTGCTTGATACTTTCTCCACTTAGTAATTCCTTCTTCTCCGATAAAACACGGCGTTTTATGCCTAGATCCATCTATTGATGTAGTTTCATTGTTAGAAAAATCTTCTTCAGATTTAGTGCTTTCGTCGTTAGTTTCCATCTGCTCATCTTCTAAACTTTCGTCATTATCGTCAATATCTGAAACTGTTTCTACTGGAAAAAAAAAATAGTTTTATTCTAAAACGTATATATGATCTTTCCATTTATGACAAAAACAATTGTTCTAAAGCCCAGATATAGCGCATGTCAGAGTGCACTTGCGTAGCTTATGTGTAGGCACTTCAAAGCGTAGGTCATGGGCAGGCACTTAAGCGTAGGTTTTCACCAAAAAACTCAGACGTGTGTACAGGTGTATTATCGCTGTGATAGAGCACTTTATTTTTGCACTTCAATTGGACCACTAGTGCAGAGTAATACTCCCTAGTCTTATTTTCTGCCATGTCGTCTATGACACCGTTACGTTAGTAGGGTTAATGGGTTAAATGAATGAATCCTCAGAATCAAAATTTCATCGTCAAACATGAACAACAACATTATAAGGTACTATCATTAGCAATAATACGTATATCGCTATAAGGTGCTAGAATGCAGCAAC
Source organism: Cosmopolites sordidus (assembly GCA_031761425.1). Lineage (NCBI taxonomy): Eukaryota > Metazoa > Arthropoda > Insecta > Coleoptera > Curculionidae > Cosmopolites > Cosmopolites sordidus. The sequence goes on from JARFXV010001257.1 coordinate 113,867, forward strand.
ATATCAAAAAAATTATGTGTGATAGAAAAAATCTGAGGTAATTTTTTGACTGTAGATAAAACTTTACTTAAAATTTAATTTCTAATATTTTACAACACTTAATCTTTACTACACAGAATATTCGAGATAAAACTAATGCATAATTCGTAAAGAAAGTTGATAATAATATCACTTATTCTTACACAAACTTTCTAAAGTGGGACAAAGGCTATACTGAAAATATACTATTCAAGAAAGTTTTACCTGTTTGGAACATTAAACTTTAAACATTACCCCATTATGCTAAGTAGCTTGCACACTTCAAATTTGCGAAGTTACCGAAAAGAACTTTCATTAAACATGTAACAACTTTACGTTCGGTTTGAATAAGTTTAACTTGGTAGTCAATAAGAAATATATTTGGACATTTTTTTAACTGTAGCTTGTATGTTGTGCCTAAGAAGTAATAGCCTCCAACCCACACACATCATTATTTTTTCAAGATGTACTAGGACTGTACGAACAGACTGACAAAGACAAGAAGATGTTTAAGATTTTGTTTTTATTTTTTAAATTAATCATCTTGATCAAAGTTCTAAATTTGTAATAACGTCACTGTGATTTCTAACTTTGCAAAATAAGAGATTGTCTTACCTTTGACTTCATCATTTGAAGTGAATCTTCGCCCAGCTGTCTATTACTTCAGGTCTGGAAAGAGGACGTATTCGTTCGAAGTAAAATCAGGCAAATAATTATGGATTTTTATACTTTATTTATTTAAACTTTATCATAAATAATATTGATAATCGATACGAAAAACTTTTTAAAAATTTGTTACGAGTAATTATGAATGAATTAAAATTTATAAAATTAAAATAAAGATCACGTGCCTACGAATGCGCCGCGATTGGCTGTCATGTTTGTGACGTGATAATAGTAAAGTGTTTTCACGTCAGTACTGTCAACGACTTCTACCTGTATATATACTATCAAATTTATTGTTGGTTACTAATTTAGTTCAGTAATGTGTGACAAAGTGTTCTAGATGTACAGGCGTATTATCGCTGTGATAGAGCACTTTATTTTTGCACGTCATTTGGACCATTAGTGCAAAGTAATACTCCCTAGTGATAGTCTTATTTTCTGCCATGTTGTCTATGAACATCACACTACGATAATCCCAGAAAATCATGGCTAGTACTTTTTCTGCAGATGGAACCGTTTTTGGCTCTTTTTGGGGCACTTTTGCCTACTATATCTGCACAGTGAATCGCCTAGCATAAGATAGGTGGACAAAATCATTTTATTGTACGATTTCATTGTTTGAGTTGTTGTTTTATTGAATATGATTTATTTGAAGTTGTTATTGAAGTTGTTTTATTGAATAATACGCATTTTTTTGATAAATCTAGAACTTTGTGGAATATTTAAATTAAAAAAAACTTGTGCGGAATAAAAAATCGAAATTGTTATAACAAGAAAATTATGTACATAATTTAATACACCATAAATTATACAATAATATTTACTCATACCACTTATAATTTAGATTATAGAAATAAACGACGCAAAATTAAATAATCAGACGAATCAGGTACTACGTAATCTTTATCGTCACAGGGATGAACATTACTTGCTACCTGATGTGTTGGTATTGAAGGTGGGTTTGCCATAATTATTACCTCGAATTATGATCTATAGATGGTTGTTATTGTCATGGGATTCTCAATTAATCAATTCTTTAAATTTATTTTTGCCCATCTATCTTGGACTAGGCAATTCACTATGCGCTCCTTGGACTATCCTTGGCTATCCTTATTCCTACTTGGCTATCCCTGGCGTATAACAGTGAATTCGTTATTTCATCTGTTGTTATGAACACTCGAAGAAACTCAGTAGAATTACATTACATCTGAACTTTCTCGATAAATGTTCACTCAAATATTCCTTGGTCAATTATTAAAAAAATCGGCACCCATCGAGTAGAAAGCTTTTTCGTACCCAAAAGATCATATCCTCTTAAATATTTCGTGATACTTGCGCCATATAGAAACAGTACCCAGGATGGTAATTTTATTATTGATTGATAAAATTATCATTGTTGAAAATATATGATCTCTAATTTAAGAAATAGCGAGAGATCATTGTTGAAAATGTATGATCTGTAATTTAATAAATATTGAGAGATCTCCATGGTATTGTCGCGTAGTTTTCTCTTCAACACTGTGAAGTGGGTAAATAATGTTTTGCTTTTCTAGTATCTGGAGCTGGTATATCGTACGTTCTCCCTTTGTACCCATTGCACAGCTCAGTACTAGAGGTTACACCGTAGGGTGTAGTTGGATATCTATTATGTTCTGTTAGCTCTTTGGATGGGAATCTCGTGCGGTTTTTCCTCCATAACCGAAGCTGGCACCATTGCGCGTTCTTCCCTTCAGTGTTGGGAACAGTACCCGGTTTGATATTTGATTATTGACGGATAATCTTATCATTGTAAAATCAAATGTAGAGTATCTCTATTTGAATTTATGTTGATTGCTATAGTGGCTATTATAACTGATGTTCTGGCGAGTATCTCTCGTTGAGTATGTGACCAGCCCCGTGATAAAATATGAGTTGTATCGATCTGATAAATTTATAGTAACAGATAGTAGACAGAGAATAGTTTGATGGATTCGGAGTGTTCAAGGTTATTTTTATTTCCAGATAGTTAAAGCTGCAATTATTGCAACACGCCACCGTGCTCGTCAAACTCATGTACCCAAGTAGCCGTATTATATATATATATATATATATATATATATATATATATATATATATATATATATATATATATATATATATATATATATATATATATATCATCATCATCATCAGCCCGTATCGATCCACTGCAGGATGAAGGCCTCTTCAGCATGCTTCCAACCTTCACGGTCCTGGGCTTTCCTCTGCCACTCGGGTCCAATATACTTAACGATGTCATCAGTCCATCGTGCTTTCGGTCTTCTTCGCGGACGTTTGCGATCAAGCGGTATCCACTCCAGGATTGCCTTGGTCCATCTGTCGTCCCATCGCCTCGCTATATGGCCTGCCCATCTCCATTTCAACTGTTTTACTCTTCCAATGATGTCACAGACTTTTGTTTGTTCCCTGATCCATGCGCAGGACTTTCTGTCTCGTCTTGTAATGCCAAGCATACATCTTTCCATTCCCTTCTGTGCCACCCGAAGTTTTTGAATTGATTTTGATGTGAGTGTCCAGGTTTCACTTCCGTATGTCATAACGGGTAGAACGCACTGATCGAATACTTTTCTTTTCAGGCAAAGTGGGAGTCTGCTCTTAAACACTATGTTGAGCCTACCAAATGCCTGCCAGCCACATTTAACACGCCGTTCCACCTCCCGGGCGGTATTCCCCTCCATGGAAATCCTCTGCCCAAGATATACAAAGCTGTCCACAATCTCTAAATCCCTTCCTAAAACTGAAATTCTTCTGTCCTGAGCGAAGTTATTGAACATAACCTGACTCTTTTTCAGGTTTATTTTCAAGCCAAATGGTTCGCCAGCCCTTTGCAGTTCTTGTATGCGTCTTTGCAGCTCCTCTGGGTCTTGTGAAATGAGAATAATATCATCTGCAAATCTAAGATGGTTTAAGTTTGCACCATTGATCTTTACCCCATCCTGTTCCCAATCCAGTTTACGGAATACTTCTTCAAGGCCAGCCGAGAAAAGAATAGGCGATATTGCGTCACCCTGCCGTACACCTCGTTCTATATTAATTCCCACTTCAAGATCATCAAGGTGAATTGTGGCTGTAGCTCCATCATATATCGATTCTAATAGGTTTACATAGGCTCTCTCTACACCTTGACTAAGCAGTGCATCCATTATCGCATGCTTTGAAATGGAATCAAATGCTTTTTCGTAGTCGATAAAAGCCAAGCACAGTGGCATGGTGTATTCGTTGTGCCTTTCTATGACCTGCTGTACAACCTGGATGTGATCCATTGTACTGAATCCACTTCTGAATCCTGCTTGTTCTCTTGGTTGTGCGTCATTCAGTTTTTTTAATATTCTTTTAGAAATTATCTTAGTGAAAACTTTGTACATCACTGATAGGAGGCTTATTGGACGGTAGTTCTTTAAATCTTCCTGTGCTCCTTTTTTATGTAAAAGGATCACTTCTGCATTTTTCCATAAGTCAGGTACTTTTTGTTCTTTGACGCATTTTGAGTATAACTTTGCTAGTGTTTTATGTAACGTCCGACCACCAGCTTTTAGCATTTCGACAGTTACACTGTCCTTTCCTGGAGCCTTGCCGTTCTTCATCAATTCTATAGCATTTGTTACTTCCTCCACTAGGATATCTGGTATTATATATTGTTCTTCCGTGGGTATTGCTGTCCCTGACTGGCTCTGATCTTCATATAACTGGGAATAAAACCTTCTGACAATCTCTAACATTTGGGTACGCGTCCTGCACACTGTGCCATCCTCACGCTTTAAAGCATATATTTGCGTTCTTTTGTTTCTCAGCTTCTGTTTAGCTTTGTTAATTCCTTTGTTTTCTTCCAGGGTTTTTTGCACTAGCTGCATATTGAATCGGCGCGTGTCCTCTCTGATACGTTTTCTTATAGTTTTGCAGAGCTCAGTGTACTTGACCCTGCCAAAAGGACTACCTGCATTTCTCATTGCTCGCCGTTTCTTCATTAAATCAATGGTCTCACTGGAGATTTTTGTTTGTTTGAGACATTTTTCCTCTGGTGCTATTGAAGCAGCCGTTTGAAGTACATTGTTGGCGATTTCTTCATATTGAACAGATATTTCCACCTCCTCTGGATCTTGTAACGCAGCAAACCGGTTTGACAAAGCAATCTCAAAATCGCTTCCTCTCTCCAGCAGTTTTCCAGAATCCACCTTGCCCTTCTTTGATCTTACCATTATTTCACGCTCTTTTCGACAGTCAATCCGAACCCTTGCTCGTACAATTCGGTGGTCACTTCCAACATTAAAATTGTTAAGGACAGTACAATTGGTAAATATTGTTTTATCGTTGGTCATGATGTAGTCAATTTCGCTTGTGAGCCCAGATGGACTTTTCCATGTCCATTTTCTGCTGATATTTTTCTTATAGAATGAATTCATAATATATAGTTCTTGTCCTTCAGCAAAATCAACTAATCTGTCACCTCTATTGTCTCGCTCACCAGTTCCGTATGGGCCAGTTGCATTTTCGTCTGTTCTTGTTGTTCCAATTCTGGCATTAAAATCACCCATCAGGATTTTGTACCTACATTTCTCCTTGTATAAAAGCTGGGCCACATCATCATAAAATTCCTCAATTTCCTCATCTTTATGGCTTATAGTTGGTGCATAAGCTTGGACGATTTGAAGCCTAAACTTTTTATTCAGCTGAATGACGCATTGGGCTAATCGGTCGGATGTACTTTCAAATTTTACCACACTGTCCTTCAGCTTTCGATTGATGAGGAATCCCATTCCGCCACATCGGCCATCCTGCGTACCTCGAGTGTAGAGTACGTGTCCAGTTGGCTCCAGTTTGATTAACTCTTCACCCTTCCTTCGTGTTTCACAGAGCCCAATAATATCCCAATGTATGTTGTCAAGTTCGATCAACAGTTCTTGCAATCGGGCCTCCGTTTTCATAGTCCGTATATTTAACGTTGCAATGTCAAAAGTCCAATGGCAGCATGATCTAACCCGGTGATTCTTAGCACCCTCTGCCTTGGGGCAGGTCCTCCCGCTGCTATATATATATATATATATATATATATATATATATATATATATATATATATATATATATATATATATATATATATATATATATATATATATATATATAGATATATATAGATATAGATATAGATATATATATATATATATATATATATATATATATATATATATATATATATATATATATATAGATATATATATATATATATATATATATATATATATATATATATATATATATATATATATATATATATATATATATATAAATGTTAAAAAAAACTTCTAGGATAGATAAGAAGATAAAAAAACCTTCTTACGATGACTTATTGTCATAAAAAATCCATTTTGAATCAGCAATAAGCTGAAGCTATCGTATTCATTAAACGGAAAAGATAAGAATAAACCATTGATGTTTGAAGTTTGTTTTCATTTGATACATCATTTAGTTTTACTAGCGAAAAAAAACTGTAGTTTATAAGTTCGTTGTATATTTCTCATCGATTTTGCTTTCTAGACGATTTTAAAGTTGGCTAACCTCAGCATTAAATTTAGCTTTGTGACCGCATCGATTTTATAGTTTTAAAACGGAAAAATATTCAATTTGTACCGACGGTGGTCGATAGGCGTTAAATTGTTTTAATGGAACGATTTTCCCAGTCGGTACGTGACTTAATTTGTAAGACGGTGGTTGAATTTGCCCTCTAGATCGGTCTCAAACCGTTTTCGATTACGTTAATGAACATTGTTTCCTTGAATCCAACCCAAAAAAAGTTCATTTTAGATTTAGGAAGAGGGAATTCTGCCATTCATTACCAGAAACATAATTTATCAAGTTAAGATTTTTGATTAGAGAAAGTTTTACTCTAAGTTCCTGTCAAGTCATTCTTCACTTTTTTCTTCTTCAAAATGTCCAGTTCTAATTGCTGAAACCACTTTTTACCAGTACTGTGCGAAACAACATTATCTTCCAAAGCTTCACAAATCAGTTCTGAGCTTTCGCAGTTGTTTTTTTTCCGTTGAATTCCGGCGAAAAAAATTCATGCCTTCTCTACAACTGAATTTTTCTGGGTATTTTTACAGTACTGGTTTATATTCACATATATTTTACTTCGTTTTAAAGCAGAAAGTTGGTGCTTCAAAATAACTCTACAGCGGAAAAAAATTATTCAAATAGGTTCTGCAGTTGTTGAAACGTAGAGGTCGATAATACAGGTCTACAGTGGATCTGGTGCCGGAAAGACTAGAATTGTTTTTGAATATCCCCTCACGGGGCCTAAATTAGTGTCTAGGTACGGGGAGTGACCCCCCGAGGTCCAAGGTCTCCCCCTAAACCACGTTGTAATGTGCTCCGTGATTATGGCTGAATGGCACCTGAGGGACTCAGGTGTGTGTGTGCACAGAGCCCTGGAGTACCTCCCGCCCCTCCAGCCTATAAGAGTGTGGGTAGCCCGTGTAAGGCGCACTACACGGGTGGTCTTATAGATCGTCCTTACACATGGGAACAAATGGCAAATATTTTATCATCAGAATTTCCAATCATACAAGGATCTAAAAGATGGCGAATATTTTACCATCAGAATTTCCAATCATACAAGGATCTAAAAGATGGCGAATATTTTATCATCAGAATTTCCAATCATACAAGGATCTAAAAGACCCCGAATAGCGTCACTTGTTAAAAATATAACCAGCAAGAATTATAAACCAAATATATATGATTTCAAGCGAGGATATATCCTTTCGAAAGATATCTTCATTTTTAATTCATAAATATCTGTCAGACCAACTAGAGTCGGTAAACAAATTAAAAAATGGTACATTGTTAGTCAAAGTCACAAACGAACAACAAGCGAATGAGATCATGGAAATTAAAGTAATAGGCGACATCTCAAAGATATTTCACTCTCACAGATCTCTGAATTTTTACAAGGAAGTGATCTCCAATTGGACTTGCTAAACTGCACAGAGGCAGAATTATCAGAAGGCCTGAAAGATCATGTAGTCAACCAACAGCAAACGTGAATTTTGGTAAGACCGTATATTCCAAACCCTTTGAGATGTTTCGTATGCCAAAGCTTCGTACAAAGATTTCTTCATCATGTAATCTTTCGTTCATATGCCCAAATTGTGGAAAAGATGAACACCCGGATACGGAATACACTTCTCTACATTATCCAAATTGTGATCAGGACCATAGCCCACCGATCAAGATCATGCCCGAAATTACAGGAAGAATTTGCTATTTAACGCATTAAAATTGTTGGGAAGACCACTTATTTTGCAGCAGGAAGTATATATAGAACAAGAACCCCCACATTAAACAACTCATACGCAAAAATAACTCAAAGAAAACAAATATTATCGTGTGGCATTCAATCTGATTGAAAATCCAACTAGCACTAATAAGAACAAACACACTCTAGCCCCTCATCTCTCTCACCTCAATTCCCTCTCTTCGCATTCCTCTAGTATCCAAACCACCCCTCCTAATATTCCTAAATCTTTATCCAATCCATTCGCAATCTCTCAACCAAAAAGTGTTCAAACCTCCAGTGTTCAAACCTCCAGTGTTCAAACCTCCAGTGTTCCTTCCTGCACCACGAATCCCCCCTGAAATCATTTACTTTTATATGTTATACCTATCTTTTGTTTTGTTTTCATTTATTTCTATATGTTTATCTATTTTATGTTTACTTTTATTTATACACAAGTATCTGTTATATTATCTTTTTAAAAATCATTTTTTTGTGTATTTTCAAGTGTTAACCGAGTAAGAAAAATTCTCAGTTATAATTAGCAAACTGTTTCCTCCAACTTTGTTTTATGAGATTTTGTCGTAATTTCACGAATAGGGGGGGGGGGGGGTTACCTATTGAGATAAAAAGTTGTCTAATGTCCGTTTGCCTAAACCGATTTTCCTCAATTTGGATTCATTTAAAAGGCAATTGCTGGGACAATCAGATAATCTGGGAGATAAATTATTTAGTTTATAAATGAAACCGCGAGGTGGCGTTATATTCAACAATAGTTTTTTTGAAGTTTTGTTCAGTTTTTTCAAATGGAATGGTACAGCTTTTATTACATGGCTAGAAAGGTAATTTAAAGAGGAATCATCCAGTGAAAACCCGAAATCGATATCTCTGACATGTCAAGAGATATTTCGATTTTTCTGAAAAAATCAGTTATTATTTCACTACTACCTGCATTAAGTTAAAAAAATATTAACCTAATGTTTGCCTTCCTTCACACTTTACCTAGGCTTAGGACTGGTCCAAATTTTTCGTGCCATATTAATTTGGAGCGTGTTTAAAGGCCAACGGGCCAACAACGAAGATCATAATAATAACAAGTCAAATAAAATTAACAGCACAACAGTCTAATAATTAACAGCATCTGAACTTTAACGCCTTTTTAAATGTTCAAAATGCCTTCCATCCTTAGAAATGTAAAGATTTATTTTTCGACGAGTACTAAAAACGGCAGCTTCAATTTCCGCTCTTGAAATGCTGGTTATTGAATTTTGAATTCTTTCAATCATGTTTTCTCGTGTGGTAGGACGAGTTTGAAAAACAAGGTCTTTTAGTTTTTCCCACAAGTAAAAATCGAGGACTGTCAAATCCAGTGAGCCCGCCGGCCATGAAAATAAACTATCCCATCCTATCCAACGATTTGGAAACGAAACATCCAAGAAGTTTCGAACCACCTGCGAGAAGTGGGCAGGGCATCCATCATGTTGGTACCACATTTGTCTTCTTGTTTCCAACGAAACATCTTCCATTAGTTCTGACAGTCCATTTTGTAAAAAATTTAAATCTGTTTCACTATTCAAATGTCCATTAAAAATAAAGGGACCAATAATTTTGTCTCCCAAAACACCACACCATACGTTCACACTCCATCTATTTTTGGAAACCCGAAAACGCATAATTTCATTCATCCATTCATTTAGTTTAAAAGAAAGAGTAGGTATATTTATTAATGACTGATTTCAATATTCTGTCAAGTAGTATTTAAGCATCACAAAAGAGAAAATGGGGAAAGGCATTTTTTCCGCTTATATAATTAAATTAGAAAATATTATCAAGGTCAGGATTAGAACATTTATGATGATTGATACTGAATAGATAATTTTATTTTTTAAATAAAATTGTTGCGGTTGCGATTGCGACCTAAATATTAAAACCAATTTTTAACTTAATATTACGGTAAAAATTAAAATTAACTGATTTTTTTCAGAAAAATCGAAATATCTCTTGACATGTCAGAGATATCAATTTCGGGTTTTCACTGGACGATTCCTCTTTAAATTACCTTTCTTGCCATGTAGTAAAAGCTGTACCATTCTATTTGAAAAAACTGAACAAAACTTCACAAAACTACTGTTGAATGTAACGCCACCTCGCGGTTTCATTTATAAACTAAATAATTTATCTCCCAGATTATCTGATTGTCCCAGCAATTGCCTTTTAAATGAATCCAAATTGAGGAAAATAGGTTAAGGCAAACGGACGTTAGACCCCCCCCCCTCTATTCGTGAAATTACGACAAAATGTCATAAAACAAAGTTATAGGAGACAGTTTGCTAATTATAACTGAGCATTTTTCGTACTCGGTTAACACTTGAAAATACACACAAAAAATTATTTTTAAAAATGTTTAGGTCGTCACGCCCTCTTGCGGTCGTTTTAGAAGCTTAAAAATATTTTTGGTGAATTTCTCATGATCATTTTTAGTACAATTTTTTTTTCCCCAAAGCTGTGGGATAAATAGTTTTCAAGATACGGCCGCGATCCATCCTTAATGGGACACCTGGTACAATTCAGTCAATGTTACACATGAACAATATACGCTTTTACAATATCTCTGTTAGTCTGTCCAAATAGCTTTGGAACATACTTGTTATCTTAACTTGAAATATATTCCTACATATATTCTACATAAATATTTCAAAGTACGCGTTTATTTAAAAAATTAACCTTGCATCAAATCTAATCATGTACATCTCTGTGGAAACACCAAAAACCGGGTTAGATGCATCTTCACAGTGTTTTGACCGACAATCTGCGTACGGTCGCTAAATGATCTAAGTGTTGAAGCGGCCCAACTCTCCTAAATTATCTCTCTCTCCCTCTCTATGTGTTTTTGAATATGGTCATTATGCTGATTCTAACGGTACATATATTTTTTGGAATGTACTTGTAGTTTTCGAGATATGAGAGGTGTCGAAAAAATACGGTTATTTCAGATTTTTTGCTTTTTGTTGCATCATTAACCCTTACCTAGTGTGGTGCCTTTTTTGTCATTACGCGACTTCAGTGTCTGTCAGACACCTACTTTTGTACTTTGGGTTTTTTTTTACGTTTGATCATTAATGAAATGTGCTAAAAATACCCACAAATGCTACAAATATACCCCGGCGACGCGGCGTGGTGAAAAAATACTCTAATATTTATTTTGTTTTATACACAAGAAAAACGAAGGCCTACCAGTCTAAAAACACATGTAAAGTAAAAAAAATATTCACTAATTTGTGAAAAAAATATAATATAAAATTTCACAAAAATTAGGGAGATGACAAAGCAAAAATACAAGTATTACAATTTTTTTTTGAACATTGTTGTAGACAAATTGGTTGTTAACATTTTGTGTTCGGCGGTTCGCTGTGTACGGACACAAAGAGCATTTTCTTTTCGTGTCTAGTTTGTCACTCATTTGTGGACTAATTCTTACAGTAGTCGGCCCTTTTGGAACAATGCAAGTTTTTATTTTTATGAGGAAGATTCTCGGTGTATCAGCTCCGGTCTTATCAGTGTCAAAGCAGTTTGCTTTATAAAGTCAAATCTCTCTATATGTTCCGCATTTTTGCAACAATTGTATAAACTATAGCTGTTGGCTATAGCAATGTTGACTATTTGGAAAAATATAGCAAGAGGCCATCTATTTTCTTTTTGATGAAGGGGGCGGGGGCAAAAAATTGTTCTGGAATTTCTCTTTTATTTTTTTCATTGCCCCGACGTAGGTTATTTTGCTCTTCTTCAAGTTGCTCTCGTCTTCAGTTGCTTAAAAACTTGTTAAAAATGAAAGAGGTGGCTGAGCATCATTTTTTTTTCTTTCTGTTCTCGTAGTGTTATCATCAAACCGAAGAGTTTGAAGAAGTACTTCTAACCTTCTTTTAGCCATAGTTGCGCGGAAAATTGGCCGCCCTGTCTCGTCACTTTTGAAGAGAGACGACACGGTTTCACTATTTGATTTGAATATTGACGTCAATAAACACAAAGCAATAAATGTTGTCATTTCAATAGTATCGGTATCTCTAAAACGATAACGGTTTTTTTGTGGCAATGACTTTTACACTCCGCATTTTTTGGTTTGTTCGTAGAATGATTTCATCCAACATGTTTTTATTTATGAGCAATAAGAAAATATCTTCAAGTTTAGGATTGTCCCCTAATAAACGCACTGGGTTCAGCGCACCAGGGAGTTTTCTAACTACATTATGACTCAAAGTTCTCCTGTTCAGGGGAGGCGTCTTGCTCCACGAATAACAATTTCTTTTCCCATGGTAAAGTTGACTTACTGGTTGTTGCTGTTAAGGAGGGGGAGGAGATTGTGCAGAGGGTGGTTGTACAACAACTCTCGCAATATCAGATCCGACAGAATCATCATCTGAAACGTCAGAGCCACTTTCCTCGGAATATATTTCGTTTATTACCTCCTCTGTGTCAAGGGGTTGGAAATCGGGATCTTCATCTGAATCATCAATTGAAAAGTCCCCATCAGAACGTTCACCGTCAAAAATTATATTTTCAAGTTCTGGGTCATCGAAACGAACTCGTTTACTGGGCTAGGTTCATCCATGGCTCCTATAAAAATTAAAATTTATTTATAAAATAAGCATTGCCAATAATAAAAGCCTACTAAAAAGATTATACGAACCAAAAAAAAAAGTTGATGTGGTGAACTCTGTGCTTCCGTGTCTTGTGGACACCTAAATATATATATGGAGCGTCCGTGTCTGTGAGACATTGTGAGTTTAAAATAATTGAATAAAAACCAATCAAAACAAAGGTCAAATGACTAAACAAGAGCACGGTGATACGTCTCAATAAGTAATGGAAAGGTACTTAGACGCTAGATCAGGTTGGCCAAACAGTGTTGCCAACACAATAATTAAAATTATCGTAGGTGTCTGTCAGACACTGAAGACCAGGTAAGGTTTAAACATGGATAATGTTTTTTTTGGTGATTTCTTCGAGTTAGTTTCTTCCAGGCATGTAATGACCCATCATGCGTTCATCTCATCGACCCTAGTACCTTTCTTACATATTTTTTGGATTCTGATTATATCGCTTCCCTTGTCCCTCACTGTAAGAGCGAGGGTTGTCCGGAATTTTTTTCAACTGATTGTGGGGTTAGTGAATTCGCGATAATTTTCGGACTTATAATTCCCCAGGAAATGTTTTACAACATTGATGAAGAAAGAAAACCAGGCTAATGATTCTATATCATTCATTGAATGCACAAAATTATTATCATTTATGAACAGCCCAATATGCGTTTGTTATCACTGAATCTTGAGAGTATCTTTCGTAAATTATTTAATTTTAAATATTCTTAAATAGACTGTGTTGGTACCGTTGTTTAATCAATGTTTTCAATCCTTTTTATATGGATATTTTTAAGGTAAGGTACGCACGATACCATCTTAAGTATCCCGCATACCAGAGAAAAGTTCTGCTTCATTTAGAGTAGCTGTATGCACTGAGCCGCGACAAATTATTTGAAAAGAACGATCTAACCAAGATAACCGAATGCCGTATTGGGTTTTCCGTTTCGATTTTTACGATATAAATAACTTACATTTTACAACTATTATGTATTTTTTTACATTCTTTGTTAATGTTAACGATCAAAGTTAAAGAATAAAATTGACATTATTTCTTCAGTATTTTTTTTAGTGATGTTACAAAGCGTAATTTATTTTATCATCTATAATTAAAATAAAAGCTGATTTTTTCATATATCCGATTTATACTCAACAGTTGGACAGTTATCTACAACAGTTATCTACCATCCGTGAAAATATTAGATGGAACATATATGTATATATATATATATATATATATATATATATATATATATATATATATATATATATATATATATATATATATACATTACTATATTATACATTATATACCCCATACATTAATCAATGCACACCTCCCAGTTAACGAAAAAAATAAATCTAATCCTGAAAAAGTAAGTCTTGGGAAATTTCCTCTAACCATGTAAAAATCCTATTGGGTGATTTCAACGCCCAACTAGGGAAAGAAAGAAAGTACAGAAAAACAGAATCGGCAGTTTCCCCACTCATAAATGGACTAACCATAATGGCAGAAGATTGGTTGAATTATGTTTGCAGTTTAATCTAAAAATAATGTCAACCCATTTTAAGAAAAAAATAACAAAACAAAAGACCTGGAGGTGGCCAAACACGTACATGGATGAATTTCAAATTAACCATGTTGCCATTTCGTACCCCATTTCGTACCCCAATTATAAAGAGATTTTGAATGTTTAAGTCAGGAAAGGAGCTAATATAGACACAGATCACTACTTGACTAGAATCAAACTTAGCTTAAAATCTCGAAAACTTATTCAAAAGAGACTGTTAATACCAAAGTTCGACCTACGAAAATAAAACCAACCCTAACAAAAGAGCTTGATAAACAACCAGCACAGAACTGGCAATAATTGAAACAAAAAATTATTAAAACCACCTTAAAGTTGGTCCCTATACAAAAACGTAGAAAACATCCGTGGTGAAATGAAGTTTGCGAGCAAGCAATATTAAGCCGAAGTAAAGCATTTAAAAAGTGGAACAGTCAAAAAACAGCAATAAACTATTACATCTTTTTGGAAGTAAGAAAAGAGACATCCAAGCTAATTAGACAAACTAAAATATAATATGCAAACAATCAACTTATGAAATAGAAAAAGATTGCCAAAAAAATAACACCCGAAATTTTGACAAAACATTTAAAACTGAATTAACAGGCTATCAACGCCAAAGTCTTTGCTTCCAGAACGAAAATGGATAATTAGCTCTAAATAATCAAGACAATTGCAAAGAACTTGCGAAATATTTTGAACAACTACTACACTGTCCTGAGCCCTTAAACAGATTACCAACACTAAACCCTGGACAAATAAACCCAGATTCATTACCACCGAATGAAGATGAAATAGTCAAATCAAGCAACTTAAAAATAACAAAGCTTCTGGTGAAGATGGAATCACTGCTGAACTTTTGAAATTCGCTGGTTCAGGTACAATCAAGGAGATAACCAAAATCGCCAGAAGTTTGGCGAACCGAACGGATTCCGGAAGATTGGAAAGATGCTCTAATCCATCCACTACACAAGAAAGGAGATAGAACGGATATAAACAACTATAGAGGGATATCTCTTCTCCCAGTTTGTTACATTAAGTTTATGTTTTTTACGTTATATTTACGTTACGTTGGTTAAGATTCTATCTCAATGCGTACTAGACAGAGCACAGTGACAATTAGAACCTAAAATTCATGAATATCAAGCAGGTCTTCGACCGGGCAGATCCTGCCCTGAACACATCCTGAATCTAAAGTTGATCCTAAGACATCAAAAACTGTACAATGAAAATGTCGTCTGTACATTTGTGGATTTAAAAAAAGCATATGATTCTATTGACCGCGAATCTTTATTCCAAATCTTGAAAGAACAAGGACTAGATCTGAAAACTCTGGTAATTATTAAAGCTACACTAACTAACACAAGGTCAAAAGTTAAATTCATGGGTGACATTTCAGAGTCCTTCGAAATTAAAACTGGACTAAGACAAGGGGATGGACTCTCGCAATTCTTATTTAATTGTGTTCTAGAAAAAGTAATACAGGAGTGGCGTGACAAAAAGTCGGCCCTGCATATTGACCAGCCCATTAAACTGGGGAGAACCAACATCAAAATTGATTGATTGTCTGGTGTTTCCTGATGATCTAGCAATTTTGGCTTAAGATATATTAGCGGCACAAAGACAGATTGAACTCCTAAAAGAAATAGCAGAATAGCTAGGACTCCAAATTTCATTTGAAAAAAAGAGAGTACATGACAGGTCAGACACCAGACTAAGAACACCATTTCTAAAAAAATGTGATGGTAACATTAGACCAGTCTCTCAATTCAAATATTTGGGTGAAATAATCATGGAAAATGGGTTGGAAAAAGCGGCCAATACGAGTAGATGTCAAAAAATGGACATTGCTTTGAGACTTACAAAAAATATTTACAATAAAAAAATGCATATATAAAAACACAAAACTGAGACATTACAACACATTTATTAAGCCAGAATGTCTATATTGGGCAGAAACGCTCATTTTGAATAGAAAGAGAGACATCGAGGAGATTGAAAAGAAAGAAAGAAAAATCATAAGAAAAATCTTAAGCCCCAAACAAATAAATAGCACAACATACCGACTTAGAGAAAACAAAGAAATCAAACAATACATAAATATACATAGCGATATGAAAAAAAGAAGACTTGGTTTTTACGGACACATAAAACGGATGAATCCGAGTAGGCTAACTAGACAAATAGTCGAATTTTATGAAAATAGGAGTAGAGCTAAAGTAGAAATAATTAAATGGATTGCTGCAATTAAAGAGGACCTAAGATCAGCAAATATTTCAGAAAGTGAAATTCAGGATAGAGGCTGTTTCAGAAACGAGGTTAACGTTTGGGAGGTTAGTCAGAGAGAAAAATGTAGGAAGACTGAAACAACATGGTCTGACGAAAGTATGGGCGTAAAGGGAGGCTAATAACAAACCCCTCTGACTGTACTTCGCATGGTCTACCAGGGCCCATAGGTGAATAGAAAGACTGGAACAGCTTGGTCTGACGAAAAAAAAAGCTCAAAGCGAAAGAATGGAATCAGTATGGGCGCAAAGGAAGGTTAACAGCAACAAACGCCTCTATCTACTTCGCGTGGTTTACCAGAGCCAATATGAGAATGAGAGCCGGGCTCCACAATCTCATGCGGAAACACACAACATCCCACGTCTCCGCCCAAACGAACACCCTGTCCATCACTTCACTGGAGACGCATAGAGATGCACATCCCCCGCACAGAGCACATGAAGAGTCTAAATATCGAGACGAAACATGCGCTCCTCAATGGAGGGGATGGGTGGGGTCCGTCCCCAGTGAAGCAACCAACAAAATGCTCACTCAGGCGGAAACGCAGGCCGCTGTACGCTCCACATGAGACTGTGGAACCCAGCAGTTGTGTGTCTGATGATGCATAATAATGATGATGATGATGACGCATAATGATGACGATAATAATGATGATGATGCATAATAGTGTCATGTATTCAAATATTTCAGTAAAATATATAGCATTTAAAAAGGAATTTTTGGAAGACACAATTTTTTGTAATTGATTAAATTAAGGAAAAGTATAGAACAATAATTTTCATAATACAAATAATTAACTATCAAATGTAACCTCTCTCAACTAGTCCTCTGCCTATTCGAATACATTTTTCGATTATGTTTAATTAGTCGTCCAAGCTCCGAGATGTAAACCCCACGAATTTTTCAAATAAAACTCATTATAGGTTGCGATCATAGTAATAAATATATTTTTAACCCAATACGATATTCAATATATTCTTCTTCTTCGTATTCTTCTTATTCTTCCTTTTTTTTTCGTATTCTTCTTTACAGAAGAATTGTGACCTATGGAAACTTCCCTAGCACCTGACTTCCTTGGTTGTATATTGGAGAGATGAATCAGTTAGGTCTTTAATGTGGTCTGTCCATATTTTTGGAGATCTGTCTCTATCCATCCTTGCATCACCAGTCTTTCCTGGTTACTGTCATTGCTGCGTTCAATGTGGCCGAAGAATTTCAGTCTATATATATATATATATATATATATATATATATATATATATATATATATATATATATATATATATATATATATATATTATTTTATTATATGGGCCCTGGTGGACCACGCGAAGTACAATTAGAGGCGTTTGTTGTTGTTAGCCTTCCTTTGCGCCCATACTAATTTCATTCTTTCGCTATGAGCTTTTTTTCTTTCGTCAGACCAAGTTGTTCCAGTCTTCCTACATTGTTCTCTCTGGCCAACCTTCCAAACGTCAACCTTGTGTTTGAAACAGCCTCCATCCTGAATTTCACTTTGTGTAATATTTGCTGCTCTTAGGTCCTCTTTAATTGCAGCAATCCATTTAATTATTTCTACTTTAGCTCTACTCCTATTTTCATAAAATTCGACTATTTGTCTAGTTAGCCTACTCGGATTCATCCGTTTTATGTGTCCGTAAAACTTAAGTCTTCTTTTTTCTCACATCGGAAGTCGGTATGTTGTGCTATTTATTTGTTTGGGGCCTAAGATTTTTCTTTCCTTCTTTTCAATGTCCTCGATGTCTCTCTTTCTATTCAAAATGAGCGTTTTTGCCCCATATAGACATTCCAGCTTAATAACTATGTTGTAATGTCTCAGTTTTGTGTTTTTAGATAGGCATTTTTTGTTGTAAATATTTTGCGTAAGTCTCAATGCCGTTTCCATTTTTTGACATGTAGCCTTATTGGCCGCTTTTTCCTTATATTTCTTATAAATTGTTATATATACATATATATATATATATATATATATATATATATATATATATATATATATATATATATATATATATATATATATTAACAATTTATTAACAGAATAAGTAGATATTTTTCGCAAATCGATATTCGGCGGTATTGTTTGGTTAACAATAAACGCACCGTATAAAAGCCTCACTTTCGTCAATGTATCATCCATCAAAGAGTCCGTAACCCTAAAATTAACGCAAAGGCCTTGTTTTACAAATAGACAAGGACGTAAATTAGATCGGGTGAGAGATAATAAATTACCAGATAAATTACCGCGATCGGTGAACGAAACGACGATAGAGTGCTGCACGTATCGCAATCTGGACATGATCAGATCGGGGAGATCACGAGGCACGTGGTGGGTCTCATCGCAAACGTGAGGTCATAAAGGTGAACGTCTGCGCTCCGATTTAGCGTTACCACTTTCAGCGTACTCATAAAGGTAATTAGTAAATATAATCTTATTTCATAAAAAGTAACGACTTTAGAGCTTTAAAGAAAGTTGCAAATGCAAAAAATGTTAAATACGTTAAATACATTATTTTATGTTTAACTGAGGGAGCCGATACTCGATTTCGATTTATTTATCCAGGTTTTTAGGTTAGTCTTTTGACTCTTACCTGTTTCTATTCAAGTTCCGGTAGATTCCGGTGTTTATCAGCAGAGCTGACATGGGGTTGGGGACTTCTATCTAGTCCTGCGGTGTCGACCTAGTCGACTTTATTTTTGTTGATAAAGATGCTTTCATCTCTGCTTCGGAACCAGGCTGTCAGATTCCGCGGATTTTATGAGAAAATCGCGTATTTTGTATGGGATGCCCCCACGGGTGTGGTCGAGGGAAGGCGTAGTCTGTCGACTATGTGGATCCTTCGATGACTTGGTCGATAATTTTGAGTTGAATTTGGTTCGGAAGGGGCATATCTAGCTGCAAAAGAGCCTGATACATCGCTAGCTTGAACATTTCTGCAAGTTCGGCCATTGCTTCTTCCTTGGTCTTAGTTGGTTTTGGTTTTGCATCGATCAGGTGTTCTGCTGCTTTCCTAGCCAGGATCGGAAAACTACATTCAGGTTTTGATTCTTTTCTTCAAGTCAGTGCTGTAATGTTGATTACATCTTCGTAGAAGGGCTACGCTTCTTTTTCTCTTGCTTTTCCACTCTTACGGGCTGAGAATGAAGCCGTTTTATGTTCAGGATGGTTTTTTCATTGCGAGGTACTGTTACTTGTACAATCGCAATGGGTTTTTTATTTTTATTTTGCCATCTCGTGGTAGAGAGCGGATGGAAACCTAGCTGCTGGAGCTCTGTTTCGATATCCTCTGATGGTATGGTTTCTGATAAGAACGCGTAGATTTCTGCTTGATGTTGGTGTTTGATATGAATATTCATTTTTGTCGAAAAGCTCTATGATGGCTTTTCGGTCTGATTCCGTTTTAGGGGTCAGAAGGACCCCGTCCGGTCTCGTTCTAGCTGGCCCGACTTCTATTTTGGCTGTTTTCAAAGCTTTCAGGACGCTTAGAAACATTGATTTGTCTTTTAAGACTATTGGACTGGGCTTTCGCCTTGTGGGCACTGTTGGTGCTTCGGTTTTTTTTATTCGTTTTGGGGCCTCGATGGGTTCTTCATTGTTGGTGGCTGACGTTGACGGGAGAGGAACCGTCGTTTCTTCGCAGAACTGACTTGCCTCGGAAGTAGACCTTTTCTTCTTCCTGCGTCTGCGGAAGCGAGTGGAAACCTGCTGGTAACCCTCTGTGTTGAAGACTAGTTGTGAGTCTTCGTTTTCGAAATCCGTTTGGATTTCTGTGCTTATATTTTCGAACACTGTGGTTTGTGTTTCGGCTACTGATGTTGGGGTTTTGAACACCGATGTTTGTGTTTCTGCTATTGAGGTTTTTGTTTTGAACACTTTAGTTTGCGTTCCTATGTCGGCAGTTTTGAACACGTTTTTTGTTTGTGTTTCCTTTAGTTGAGGTTTTGGGTGTGATTTTTGGTTTTGGTTTTGAATCTTTCTTTTGATTTAAAGCATTAAGCGATGCTTTACATTCTTTGTAACATTTTGTTAAACTTTTAATTTCTTTTTCTGCTTTCGCATACTTTTTCTGAAGTTTTGTGAGTTCTACGTCGAGGTACTCATTTGTTGCCTCTAGACTGTCAAGGTGCAGTAAATCTTCCCGGTGAATTTCTATCATGTCGGCTAGATCTACGAGTATGAGACCCTAAGCTTCAAGGTCGTCATAGTCGTATTCGTGATCGCTCATGTTGCAGGGTCACTTACACAGGATCACTTTTCACAACACTAGGACCACTACACTTTATATCACACATTAGACTTGTTTTTCAGGAGCTCAAGAAATACATCTTTACTCCCTGAAAGCTTAGGCAAGACACCTTTTGGGAGACCTTTTTCATTTTAAATAAACGAACTAAGATTCATACCTACATTTCCACTATATGTAAAACCACTCCCATACTCTCTTCGTGTGTCTATCTTAATCCATTCTGGTTAGAATGGTCCATGGCGATCTGTGTTATTAATCGTTGTTGGTTAATTTATTTTTAGAGTTATTTCAATTTTTGATTGTTAATTATAGAATATCTGTGATAAAATTTATTAAATGATTATTTTGTACTATAGTCTGGCGACTTGAAGGTTGAATATGTAACGGTACTTGTTGCTGCCAGTACTTGGATAGGTAACCTTCCGAGAACAAACCGGGCTTGTGTACTGCATTACAATAGACAGGAGTGGAAAATCCGTTAAGGAATTGTTTGAAAATGTGAGTACAAGGCTGGGTAAGGTAATAAATGTACCTACTAAACTATTTCTGTGCCAGTCAGTCTATTTTTATTATTTTTTCATTTGGTACGTGTCCTGGTCTTTCACTGCTTTCTGACTCTCACTCAAGTGACTCTTCTTTCTCGCCCTTTGGCGCAGTTTTCTGGCTGAAAGAGTAATAGGATCTTATTTTTTTGAAGATCATGATGAAAATCGTGTTACTGTTAGTGGTGGAAGCTATAAAATTGTGCTAAAAGAATCTATTTGGTCTGCATCTCATAATGTGGATAAACAAAATGGACTTGTCACCAATGGCGGCTCGTGGGGGGGGTTGGATCGCTAGACAGTATTTTTTACAGTAAACAATTTTTCAGAGCAAAACACCATATTTTATTTCCGTTCAGTTTCTTTCGTTCAACTCACTTTAAGATATTACTAAAAATTTAAATTTCAAAATGTAGAAGAACTTCTGTCGATCCATCACACTACATAATGCGGATACAAATTCCATCCTCTCGCCACAATTTTTACTTCGTCGGTACAATAACTCTTTTTTGTCATAAAACTTTGATAGTTTTTTGAAGTTTTCGAACTTCTCATGACCTTTTTCGAATTTTCTCTATTAATTTGCAGTTAAAATCAACTGTTTGAATGGTTTACTCTTCGACAACAATGATAACGATACAAAATTTTAGTGTTCTTCTGGTACACCTTCGGTATAGGGTTTCAATAGCACGAAAAGTAAAAAGGAGGAAGTGGAAAGCAAAAAATAATTCCAGCAGCACTATTTTCTTCTACGCCCTCCCACTTTAAAAATCCACGAGCTGCCACTGCTTGTCACATATCTCACTTAACAATCGATTCAGTGGAGTGGATTCTGGCTAAACCACCACAGTTTTTTCACTTCTATTTATCAGCCTCTCTGTTTTGTCTGTTCTCTGTTCTATTCCTCTTGATTTGTCTGTGTTGGTTCATTCTCGTTAAATGGCTGAACCATCGAATCATCTTAGGTTTTTCTTTTATATTTTTAGTATGAAAATAAGACATTTTTTTTTAAGATGTGAGAGGACGCGGATGATGGAGATGGAGTTATGAATAAAACGGAACAAAATAAACAATATAAATTAGAAACAGTTAAAGAATTTGGGTATTTGGAATTTACCATAGCCAGCGAAGACGATGAAACAAACGACATTGGAAAAAGCGTGGCAAGGAGAAGCAAAGCTATATGAGCGTTGCACAACATGCCTATATCAAAAAAAAATACTCTGGTCAGCAAAATGAAGGTTATGCAGAACAGTTATTCAACCCACTGTACTATATGGCTATGAGTGTTGGGTAATGGGCCAAAAAACGAAGAAGAAAAATTGAATGTCTGGGAGCGAAGAGTACTAAGGAAGATATTTGGCGGAAAAAGTACAAGAGACATTATGGAGAAGAACTAATGAAGAAGTTATATTAATTTTATTAAGTATAAACTTATAATTGTATTAATTTAAGAATTTTATTTTACGAAAAAACATCAGATAAACCACCATGAACAAATAAAATAGAGAAAAATAATAAAGAAAATCGAAGCCATGGGTCTTTAAGGCCTGTCGAGCTGTTTTATTATTATTATTTTTTTATACGAGTGGTGGTATTTCCTGGTTGTTGCTGATCATGCTAGTCCAATCTGGTCTACTCTTTTTGTTCCCAATACCCTACAGAGGTATCTTATTTCCGCTGCGTAAACTCTACTATTTTGTTGTAAGTAAGCAAAATTTTCAATAACGCTTTTACATAAATGTGGCGGTATTTCGTTGATACAACGTTCAATTTCGGCCTTCGGTGCTTGGGTGGTCGTGGAATTGTTGGCGTAAATCTGAGACATCAGAAAACCTCACAAAAAAGGTACATAGGTGCAATGGACATGAATGATGCAATAACTGAAGCAGTTCTTTCGGATTTTTCGATTATTCTTTTCACAATTGTTAAATTTGGAACATTATTTCTACTGAAGATCGGACGAACTTTACTAATTGTAGCAACGAAACTTTCATCATGTTGATAATAGTTTTATCAATAACTACTCCATGTTTATTAACTCCTACCTGTTCTTTATCGACCTGTCACAATTCTTGACCTATCGAATCATGACTCAAAATGGCCCGAAATTATTTAAACATCCTTTATTAATATGGGGACATTTATTCTTTTTATATTGTTAATTGTATATTATTGTAATTGTATATTTCGTTTTTTTTAATATTTGTTTGTTGTTTAAGAAGCCTGTGTTAAACGATTGAAGCAATATCGCCATTTTTCCTAGTCTGTTGTTCAGTTCAGTTGGTTTCTCCTGTTGTTAATAATAGTACACAAATAGTCATACTATACTTTTTGAATAATTTCCACGTTTAAGGATATTGTTCGCTCCTTACAATTTTCTTGAGTATTTGTTAAGATCATGATCTGTTTTTTATTTACATAGATGTATAATCCAAACCTTTCCACTGCTTCAGTCCATACTACTATATTCAGTTTTATGATTAGTTGATATTAAGTGGTTTCTTCCTTGACCATAACATTTCTGCAATCTATTTTTACATATTTTGATAATTTTTTTTATTGCTTCGGACACATTTTAATTATAGTGGAAATTTATATAATAATTTTAGTGTGTTTTTGAAGTATTTTTGTTCGCCATAAATTACAGTACGTAGTCCTGTCATAAGTTCTGTTCCTTGTACATAAGTATGTAGTTTACAGAAAAACAAACAAAGATGAATTAAGTTTACTATATTTTATTTTTTACTCAGGGGAAGAGTCTGAAATCTAAAACTTTCTCGAAATGTTCACTTTTTGCTTTCACACATTTCTTGATATGATCCATCTACTTTTCTGTCATCATACGTGCCTCTTCCAAATACATTGAAGCTTTTACTTTCATCAAATCAGCTACTAGGATTTTGATATTACGATAAAGTATATATATCAGGCCCTCTGCTTTAAAAAGTTCCACAACTAATAGTCTAGAGTACTAAAGTGAGGACTTTCTGACGGCTAGTCTTTAGCAACGATTAACTCGGGAAAATAGGCCTCCAACCAACGGATGGATGTGTGGAGCTCTCTCTTATGGGCTCGCGATGCATCCTGCTGGAAAATCCAGTGTTTTCCTGCAAAGTGATATTACTTGACAACCTTCTCCAAAATGTCGTCTTGGTGGTTTGTTGTTCGTGTTTTAACCCCTTGCTTGCAGAAATGCAATGGAGTGACGCTGCCGTACGACCTTCCTAATAAACCATCACTGAAACCGAATGATGATCTCTTTCTACTTTCCTCATTTTTTCTGCAAACTTTCATCATGTTGATAATAGTTTTATCAATAACTACTCCATGTTTATTAACTCCTACCTGTCTTTTATCAACCTGTCACAATTCTTGACCTATCGAACCGTGAATCCAAAATGGCCGGCAAGTATTGTAACATCCTTTATTAGTATTGGGATATTTATTGTTTTTATATTGTTAGTTGTATATTATTGTAATTGTATATTTTGTTTTTTTTATTATATTTGTTTGTTGTTTAAGAAGCCTGTGTTAAACGATTGAAGCAAGTTCGCCGTTTTTCCTAGTCTGTTGTTCAGTTCAGTTGGTTTCTCCTGTTGTTAATAATAGTATACAAATAGTCATACTATACTTTTTGTATAATTTCCACGTTTGAGGATATTGTTCGCTCCTTGCAATTTTCTTAAGTATTTGTTAAGATCATTTACATTGATGTGTAGTCCAAACCTTTACACTGCTTCAGTCCATACTACTATATTCAGTTTTATTTTTTCATTAAATTGTGCCACAAGAATAATATCGTCAGCAAATATACATATTTTGATATTAAGTGGTTTCTTCCTTGACCATAATATTTCTTCAATTTATTTTTATTTATTTTGATTATTTTTTCTGTTGCGATTTCTACCTAACAATTGTAAGACATATTCTAAATATAGTGGAAATTTAGATAATAAATTTAGTGTGTTTTTGAACTATTTTTGTTCGCCATAAATTACAGTACGTAGTCCTGTCATAAGTTCTGTTCCTTATACATAAGTATGTAGTTTACAGAAAAACAAACAAAGATGAATTAAGTTTACTATATTTTATTTCTTACTCAGGGGAAGAGTCTGAAATCTGAAACTTTCTCGAAATATTCACTTTTTGCTTTCACACATTTCTTGATATGATCCATCCACTTGTCTGTCATTACACGTACCTCTTCCAAATATATGAAAGCTTTTACTTTCATCAATTCAACTATTAGGATCTTGATATTATGATAAAGTATATATCAGGCCCTCTGTTTTAAAAAAGTTCCACAACTAATAGTCTAGCGTACTAAAGTGAGGAATTTCTGAAGACTAGTCTTTAGCAACGATTAACTCGGGAAAATAGGCCTCCAACCAACGGATGGATGTGTGATCCTCTCTCTTATGGGCTCGCGATGCATCCTGCTGGAAAATCCATTGTTTTCCTGCAAAGTGATATTACTTGACAACGTTCTCCAAAATGTCGTCTTGGTAGTTTGTTGTACGTGTTTTAACCCCTTGCTTGCAGAAATGCAATGGAGTGACACTGCCCTACGGCTTTCTTAATAAACCATCACTGAGAATGATGACGTCTTTCTACTTTCCCCATTTTTTCAGCAGCTTTCGGAGAGCTATGAGCGAAAACTCTGACATTTTATCACAGGATGTGATTGTTATGATGGATCAAAAAATGAATGCTTTTTAAAAAACGTCCATTTCCCGTGGACCACCTTGTATATTTCGTTCGGACCGCAAATAACAAATATTATTCAATTACTCAAAAATGTTCCTTTCACCCTTCAAAAAAAGAAAAAAAATAAAAATGAAGCTTAATGGAATCGAATTCGGATTGAAACTTTACTTTTTATACGATTATTGACCGAAGCAGTTGAATACAATACATAAATCCTTTCCAAAGATGGAATGAATGTGTAATTTTCTTCGGGCGCTTTAAATACTCATAAAAGTTTTATGTTTGGCCGATGTTTCAGATTAGTTTGTTCGCAAAAAGTTCGATTGTGTTTGGCGTATTTGAATTACTTTGGATTCTTTTATGGCCAGTTTTAATATCGATTGACTTATTTTGATTTCAGCGATGGAAAATTCATCAGCATTGGGGAACGGATACGTCTTCCCGATGATGTTACGATGGGCTATATTATTGGTAAGTGACTTTTTTTATGTTGAATTATTTTAAGTTTGGTTTCCCATAGATTTCCCATTTCCCATAGATCTATCAATTTCGATTGAATTAATTTAGTTCTTTTTTAGCATTTTTTAATGTTATAATGTGATATAATAAAACAACATGGAAGGTTTTTATTAGTTTCTGTGCTTCCTGAGCAACAAAACATATTTTAAAAGTACATCTTAAAGACATTTGATTACACTAGTTTACAAATTTTAACTTTTTTTATATACCCCGAAAGAAATGTATATAAATATGTTAACTTACCTTCCTTAAACCTAAAAGTGTTAGCAGAAATATTCTATCAGCTCACTTTTTGTTTCTACATATTTATTTATACGATTCAAACAACAAATATTTTCTTTTAAATTGAAATAAAATGTCAAATATACTAGAAGATGGCAAATTAAAGTGATGTTAAAATTAAATCGATTTCTAGTGATTCTGACGATTTCTCTCTTCAAGGAAACACTCCACATTAAATTAACCAAGCCGAATTAAATGATCTTATAAGAGATTTACAACTATCAAGATCTAAAGCAGAGCTTGTTGGTTCTCCCCTATAACAATGGAATTTATTAACATCAGACACGAAAGTTGCATTGTCCAGGAACAGGAGCAAAGTTCACTTAGAATTTTCCAAAAGAGAAGGGGAATATTGTTATTTTACTGATATTCTGGGACTCTTTGAAGCAATGAATCAAAACTATAACAAAACAGAGTTGCGCTTATTCGTAGACTCTTCAAAATATAGTCTGAAAGCTGTTTTATCATACAACGGGAATAAGAAACCGTCTATACCAATAGGACACGCAGTGAATTGAAAATAGAGCTATAAAACGATGTGTAATGAATTTAATAAAGCTTGAAGAACACCAATGCAAAGTGTGCAGCGACCTCAAAGTCGACCTCAAATACTCTTGTTCTCTTTGTCTGTGGGATAGCAGGGCCAGAGAGCATCATTATGTAAGAAAAAAATGGCTCATTCGGAACGAGTATATTCCGAGCAAAATGAATATTAAACATGGGTCGTTGGTAGAATCAAAAGACATTATTCTACCCCCTTTACACATTAAATTGGGACTTTGTGAAGGCACTAAACAAAAATAGTGATGCTTTCCAGTATTTGCAACAAATATTTCCAAGTATTACAGAAGCAAAACAGAAAGACGGGATATTTGTAGACCCACAGATCCGTTAAGTTGTAAAAGATCCTCAGTTTGAAAGCCTCTGTTAATGAATCTCTCTGTTAATGTTAATGTATTAATGAAAAAGCTGCTTGGAAGTTATTCAAAATGGTTGTCGATGAATTTTTGGGAAGTAAAAAGTAAAAGTGAAGATTATAAAGATATTGTTGCTGATTTATTAAAAAAATTTAACATATGGGAATAAACAAGTCATTGAAGATCCATTTCCCGCACTCGCTTTTGAATTATTTCCCTGAAAACTTAGGACTTGTAAGTAACGAACAGGAGGAACGTTTTCACTAAGATTTAAAGGTTTTCGAAGAATGACATCAAGGATTTTGGAATAAAAATATGTTAGGGAGTTGCTGTTTGTCCATTATAAAAATAATCCAAAAAAACTATAAAAATAAGGCGAAAATTAGCCATTTTTAATTTTAAAAAAATTTCCATTTTTAGTAAACAAATATTTCTAAAAGCAGACGTGACAGAATTTTTGTATTGTTTTTTCTAGATAACTCTTAATATAACCTCTAAATAAACAATAATTAACAACTTTTAGCTGGGTAATAAAGACAGCGTAAACTAGTGTTTTAAAAAAATAGTTTTCGTTGTTTGTTTTTCATAAACAATATTTTCCATAAAAAATCTACACGTGCTGCTCTTCTTCTTTTTTTTCCAGGGCAACTGCTCCGATTGTTATGTATTTTTCTTTTACTTTAAGTTCATAATAATGTAGGACTGTTCAAATGTTATATTTATTTTTGTTATGAGTGTATATAAATCAAAGAAAAATATTAGTTATAAAATCTAAAAAAAAAAACGTCTGTAGTAGTTTAAAAAACTTAGTGATTTCTTTTTAATCATTACCAACTTGGTCTTGGTTAACCACATTTATAGGTTATGCGGGTTTGGTGATTAAATGAAGGCTCCGTTTGGTAAAGGGGCTTTCAAATCGAGCTGTTTTTTAAATTCTTGAATATAAGACAGAATTTGCGTTGATTTCAAAAAACTTTTTATTGGTAACACTGGGGAACAATTTGAAAAATAATTTCTGTTGAGTTCGATATTTAAGCTGTCTTACACGTAAATTGACATGCTAATTCCCAAAGATTATTTAGTTTTTTTCAATCACGTCATGTTTTTTCTCTATAGTTATTGCGCATCCGACTAAGCTGTGCAAACAGTGTGTAGAGAGATTGACCATATGAACCATATGGAGAAGTCCATTGGAATCAAGTCTGATGAGTATGGAGGACATTGTTGCAAAGAAATGAACTGTGGAACGTGATTTTGCAAACATTGTTGTGTCATCCTATTAAAACCACATATCCTCCAGATCAATATTATTCAAATCAGTCCACAAAAATGCAGTTATTATCTCACGATATCGAATACAATTCGCAGTAACAGCATCATCAGCAGCATTCTGAAAGACATACTGCCCAATTATACCTCCTGACCATAATGCACATCAAACATTGACTTATTTATGCTGCAAAGGTATCTCATTAATCAATCCTGGATTTTCTTCATTTGTTTATTAACATAGCCACCAATTTTAAAATGAACATCACCTAAAACGATGATTTTTTGAGAAAAATCATCTGTTTACTTTATAATCCATTTGCGTTTTGAATAATCCAGTAGCTTTAGTTCCTGTGTTATTTGAATCTTATATGCCTTCAGAGCTAAATCCTCTAGTAAAATACGCCATGTTGTGGATTCACTGAGTCCAAATTGTTGTCTACATCGACTAATGGAAAATTGTGGGTGTTTAACAACACTTTCACGTACCAAATCAATATGCTTTTCTGAACAACCACTACGAATATATATTGCTCTTCTTTTATCCTCCGATCCATTTTCTTCAAATTTTGAAACAATTGGATTGATAGTGCATTCAAATGGACGATTGTGCATAACGTAAATATTATTGAATTTTCTAAAAACATTTTTCACTGGATAATTTTAACGGGTTGTTGTATTGTGTATGACTCCATTTGTATAAATGTCATACATTACACTTTTGAAATGAGACTAGACCTACGCAAATTCACAACGCCATCTGTGTTTTATTCAAGAACTAAAAAAAACGGCCCAATTTGAATAACCCCTTACGATTCATTCAATTTACATAAACAATAATATACATTTTGTTTTCCATATAACTCTTTTTTTATAGCATTGTTTATGAAATACGATATTAAAATTATCAATTTCTTATTTCTGGATCTAACAAATTCTCGTTGATATCCAAAAAACGCACTGTATGTCTCTATAACATTTTTCAATCAATCGATCGAGCAAGAGTAAAGCGTTTTTAAGTGGATAATTCAGTTACAATGCAATAACGGTTAACAAGAAGGTTGCATTACTATGGAGTATGAGGTAGCGCGAGCTAAGTGCTAGAGTGCTGGTTAAACCGAACCAAATTGAGTTTGCAGTTGAATATTTAAAAAAAATGAAAAAATGAGTTACATTTTCAATATGAATGTTTAAGCTTACCACGTGTGCTAATTAATAATCCTCATTGTTTTCTTTAAAAGAACATGTTTAATGCTACAAATGTCAATTGTACTTTGGCATTTGTGGTTGTTTTGCATATCGTCTTGTTCCAACAATACTTGCAATTCGGCATCTTCAATTTTTTTCGATTGACCATATGAACCATATGGAGAAGTCCATTGGAATCAAGTCTGATGAGTATGGAGGACATTGTTGCAAAGAAATGAACTGTGGAACGTGATTTTGCAAACATTGTTGTGTCAAATTTATGGGATGGTGCAGAGTCCTGTAGAAATGTCCAAAGGTTGGAACTAAATTGTTTGCCTATCCAATGGATCAATCTTTTGTTGGTACACTTGTTCAAATTGTCGCTGGACTTGCCTTTCAACCACACACGATCGTTTTGTGTGTTTAGGCATTGCTGAACGATGAAAATTTTCTCACCAGATTTTCGAATTTGCCACTCGCGTGCATGCTTTTCAGTGCTTTTGATCGTTGAAGTCTTGTTGCCTTTTGTGCCGGTGTTCAATCTTGCCCTTTTTGTATATTGTAAGGCTTCATCTTAAGTTAATATTTTAGTATGATATATATATATATATATATATATATATATATATATATATATATATATATATATATATATAAAGGGTATTCCATTAAGAGGTTTCAAATGTTGGAAACGAATAAAAGAAACGTTTCATAACATACCTGAACATACGTGGAATACAAAATCTGTCAATGTCAATGACAGGTTTCGAATGTTTTGTTTTGCTAGTCTTCTTATCTCAAACTTTGTTTATGTTATTCGGTTTCATTGTGGAATTCAGTACAATTTCAGCAATGGAGCGCTACACAGTAGAACAACGTGTTTACATTGTTAAAACGTATTTTCAAAAGGGATGTTCTGTGAGAGCCACATCGTCGAGAATCGTCCGTCAGAAGTAACCATTCGCAAAATAGTGCGTAGATTCGAAACTACCGGATCTGTGAAAGATGTCGAAACAAAAGTCCGGGAACGTCCTGCTCGTTCGATTGAAAATATTCAGGTGGTTCGTAAAAGTGTTACTGAAAATCCACAAATGTCTGTTAACAGGCGCGCGCAACATTTGGGTATCAGCAAAACTTCAGCGTAGCAAATTTTGAAAAAAGACTTAAGTCTACATCCTTACAAAATTTAGCTAACTCATGAGCTAAAGCCAGCCGACCATGGGCAACGCCGTGCATTTGCCAATTGGATCCTACAGATGAAGGCAAATGACAATAATTTTTGTGGTAAAATCATTTTCAGTGACGAGGTTCATTTCCACTTAAACGGTTACGTAAATAAACAAAATTGTCGCATCTGGGGCAATGAAAATCCTAGAGAAATCCACGAAATCCCGATGCATGCTCAACGTGTCACAGTTTGGTGCAGTTTTTGGGCTGAGGGTATCATTGGACCGTATTTTTTTGAAGATGAAGATGAACGAGCTGTTACAGTAAACGGAGAACGATACCGAACGATGATTGATTTTTTTATGGGATCAAATAATGGACATGGATTTAGAGAATATGTGTTTCCAACAAGATTGTGCGACATGTCATACAGCACGTGAAACATTGACTTTATTGCGTACGCAGTTTGGAGGGAGGCTGATCTCCCGGTATGGGGACGTAAATTGGCCACCAAGGTCATGCTACTTGACGCCGCTAGGCTATTTTTTGTGGGGGCTAAGTGAAGAGCAAAGCTTACGAAAATAATCTGCAAACCGTTCAACAGTTGAAAGAAGAAATTAGGCGAATAATTCGTGACATAACTCCGCAAATGTGTTCAGCAGTAATCGAGAATTTCAACAAAAGAATTGTGAGCTGCCAGAGAAGTCGTGGCGGTCATTTGACAGATGTTGTATTCCACGTATAATTGTATACTATCCAGCTTCGCACTGCCATAAATAACTTTCATGTATGTTATGAAACGTTTCTTTTATTCGTTACCAACATTCGAAATCTCTTAATGGAATACCCTTTATATATGAACATTTGTTTTGTTAGGTGTTTGACCGGGAATGAGCCCCACCCATCTCTGCAATTGGAGGGCACATGTTTCGCCTCTCGATGTTCAGGCTCAGACACATGCTCTCCCGTTAAGAATAGGGAGACCCTATCCACAGTCAGCAACCTATACTCTCACCGACTTCCCGTCGGATGGTGTATATATGTAATATTAGATTTCTTTGGACAGCGTCCAATGAGACAACAGTAGCTGAGTGTCAAGTACACTCAATCGCTGGGTTCCACAATCTCATGTGGAACTCACAGCAACCTGCGTGTTGTAGTGCGTATATAATATATATATATATATATATATATATATATATATATATATATATATATATATATATATATATATATATATATATATATAGTATATTTTGCTACACTTTGACGTGGATTTTTTTCAATTCGTGCCTTTACCTTTCGAACCAATTCTGGTGATGTTGCGAATTTTTTATGACCACCTTCATGGCGTTTTGCGATTCTACCAGTATCATTCTAACGTTTAATGGTTCGATATACAAATATTTTATTAGCACGTAAATGCTGTAGCTTACGAACAATAGCAGGTTGCGATTTTCCTGACAAATACAAAGCACTCACACTATTAGGTTTGAATTCTATTAAGAGTATTTCTTTTCAATTACGACGTAGAATTATATCCTTTCATACACTCTTAGCGTTTCGTAGTTTGTGGCTTTGACATTTCCACTTAATGTCATTACTATTAACTTTATTACAGTTAAATCCATTTTAGATGAATCAACAAGATAGACTTTTAGATAAACTATAGTCATATATCGGCTACTCTTTACCTTATTTTTATTGGGATAACGTTTGTCAAATTAATTTTGCGTAAAAGATCATCTGCCCTATAGGTCATTATCTTCGTCAAGCTTATTAAAGAAAGAAAAGAGGAACGCCAAAAGAATTTCTCGCACACCTGCTCCGCTCGTCAACTTAACTAGGTGTGGCGGGGGCAGTAGCTTTTGTCTGGACGGGCCCAGAAAAATACACGGCCTCGTCACGGCGCTAAATTGAGGAAACATCAATTAGATTTAAGACCACAATTGCTCGGAATTGACTTCGGCCCGCCCGGCTCACAGTTTCGCACACCCACGTCATATTTGTCTTTCACCGCTGCAATTTCGACCGATCCAATTTAAACGATGAGATAATTCGTGGTTTTAAATCCGTGTTGTGTACTTATGTCATCAAGATTATTGTTCTTTTGAATTGACTATGCATTATTTGTTTATGTGTATATGCAGGGTGGTAATTTTGTCGGAAAATCCGCTATGGAATAAACATTTAGATAATGAACATTTTCTTAATTAAGTTTTGATCATTGGAGCCTAATTACAGAGGTCTGGCCTTTATTTAAGTCTAAACACCGCTGAGGATTAATTGCTCAATTCCATTTTTGATAAAATGTTTATCATCTCAGCAATATCTGCAATCTTCACTCTGTGATCGACCAACGGGCGCACCCTGAGCACCAGTGTGTTCGACCATATCGAAACTTTGTGAACCACTTATGAACCAGGAAATGTAAAGGAGCATAGCCCTCATAATATTAGTATAACATTTTTTTCTTTGCTTTGATCAATGTACAAAAAATCGAACTTACCCGTTTTCGAAGACTGTCAAAACAAAACTAAATGTCACATCGGCTTGAAATTCATGAGGCGTTACTAGAAATTAAACCATTTGTTAGAAATGCATTCGCCTTTAAGATCGCACCACTATCTCTCGGAAAAGTATCTAACATTTCACTTTATCCTCGCATATAGGAATTTTTTACAAATAATAAAGCAAAATAAGTATTACCGTCCAAAAAAAACAACCAGCCACTCAGGATCATTCTTCTCGCCCCGACAACGAGAGCTCTCACACATCCAACTGAACAACTCAATATTTGACCGGTTAACACATAGAATTGATGGGTCATCCGCCGTACAGCTTTGATTTGGTACCCATTGATTTATTTTTGTTTCCGTCCGTGAAGAATAAACTACATGGTCAATGATTTTCGATGTCAGAAGAAGTGGTTGATGCATTCAAAATGCATGTTGTGGAGATACCTCAATCAGTATGTTTTCCATACTACCATAGGGCTATGAAAATTGGTTAAAACGTATGCAAAAGAGTGTTGGTCATCGCGGAGAATATTTTGAAAAACAATACAACAATATTGTCGATTTATGACACACCGGGCGATTAGGATATTTTCTCCTAAATTCGCATTCAGTTGTAATAATTGAATTAACTTTTCAATGTAAATTTCAACAATTACACTGTGTTCTTTGTGCGTGTATTTATCCATAATAAAACTTGCACGTCTTCATTACAAAACAGCCAAGCACATATATTCACAAATATGTCAACGAAAAAAAAAAGTTTCATTAGTTTATCTTCAGGAAATGTCGAGATGTTTTCAGATTAAAATTGGGTAAACTTGAAGAGATTTACCACTAAACACCAAATCACTTTTTTTTAACTGCTCGACGCACGTTTCGCTAACCATGTTAGCATCATCAGGAGATGATTTAATCTAATTCTAAAACTAAACTAAAAAATCATGAACCGTGAAGTTTACTAAGCCTTACATTAATAATTGAAAAAGTTGACTGAACGGGATAGGCCTTTTATCTCGGTTCATGATTTTCTTACATTTTTCTATTTGAATGCTTTCATATGCATTCAAAGCCCTATTAGTATTTACACTTTTAATTAGTTTTAAATTACTAATATTTATACTGTGGTCGTGTTCGATTGCATGTTGGGCAACACAAGATTTTTCATTTTTCCCATATCTAATGTGGACAATATGTTCTTTATATCTTGTCAATATGCATCTTTTTGTTTGTCCAATATACCTTAAAAAAATATGCCCACAATATATTGCCCACATTAGATATGGGAGAAATGAAAAATCTTGTTTTGCCCAACATGCAATTAAACATTCGAGCAGTTCAAAATCAACAATCGAGCAGTTCAAAATCAACAATCGAGCAGTTCAAAAAATCGTTTTGGTGTTTAGTGGTAAATCTCTTCAAGTTTAGTATTTCACACCAAAGGTTCCAATAGAAGAATTGATTTAAAATTGGGTAAACAAATAACACCGTTTGGATTATTTTGCGATGATGGTTCACTTTAGATCGCTCTTATTTTCGGAATATTATTGTTCAGTTTTATTGCGTCTATAGAAGCTTAACACATCGGTCAATAATCACACTTTTTTTGCAAATTTCGACTGTATTCATCAATATATTCTCCTTGAAGAGCAATACAATCATTCCAACGTTTTTCTAACATTTCTACACCTTTTTTATAGAACTATATATCTTTACCTTCAAAATATTCTCCAGTTTCAGCAATTACCTGTTCATTGGAGCGACATTTCTTTCCAGCGAGCATTTTTTTGAGGTCTTAGAACAGGAAATAGTCGGTGCGGACCAGATCTGGAGAATACGGCGGATGAGGAAGCAATTCGAAGTGCAATTCATGCAATTTTGCACCAATCTACACGAGCCTTTTTTGAGCGTTTGTCAAATTATGCGGAATCTAGCGCGCACAAATCTTTTTCACCGCTAAATATTCATGTAAAATATTGTTTATGCTTGCCATACTACTGCACAATCTCACATGAAAATCTTTATATCAGTTCGCGCATAGCATCGATGTTTTCCGGCACAACAACCGATTTTGGACGACCTTTTTTAAATTCGTCCGTGGGCAAATGACGGACACGATTGAATTTTCGAAACCAGCAATATACAGTGGTTTTAGGTGATGCTTTATCGCCAAAAGTCGAAGTGAGTTGAACGGCTCAACTGTTGTTGAGATAATTCACATCGAAAGTAGTAAATCATCGCACGAAAATTCTCACGAGATAATTGCATTTTTTTGACATGAAATTTTCAAGTCACTAAACAACACAAAATATTATAAAACATTCTGAGTATAGTCAACAATGTCAAAATTTACAATCTAGATGTCAGATGGCTTCTAGCAACGCCATTGTTGCCAATTCCAGATACATAAATAGCAACCCTCGTAAAGGCCCAAGCACGGTACGAAGTGCTGGAAATGTTGTACGTGTGAGGGAAAATGTGGAGGAATTTCGGCAACCGTTGACTCAACGACATGGTGCACAATTGTGTATTTCTTCACGCAGTTTACGTCGAATTTTCATAAGTGACTAGCACATGATTGTAATAAGCGATTGTAATGCAATCCACTTCCATGAAATTGAAACTTTTCATGGAAAATTAATATGACGGCCTGGGATTAGTTTAATGAGGGTTTTTGAAGGAAAAACTTTACCGTCCGTGCTAAAATCTCTGTATTTACACCAGATATATTGACAAAAGTTGTAGAACATTTGTGAAAACGGGGACAAAGTTGCATTTCTGCTAATTACTCACATTTGATTGACATAATTAAAAAAAATATCACAAAGTATAATGACGAAAAAGCGTATTATAGAAAAAAAAAGTTATACATTAACATAACTCGATATTATTTTGGTAATGTTGATGAGAATGCTCTTTTTGACAGTCTCTGAAACAAACTAGAATGTCCCATTTTCAAGTATCTGCTTCTCTTTTATATCATGGGGTTATTGAAATTATTTGTACTTGACTTTGGAGTACAAAGATAAGGGGTATTTTGGTACAAAGTATGGCTGTTTTTTTATTTATCGGACAGTAGGGCAATAGCCTGGTACTTCAAATATATATTATGGCCCCCCTTGTTAACCCAAAAAAGGAACTGGCAGCTTGGAAGTGTTTTGTAAGTATAGTGAAAGGATTTCTGGGCAACAAGATAGATGAAAACTATAAAAACCCCATAGATGAACTCTTGAAAGCCTATGAAATATTATGGTGTCGCATGTCCTTAAAATTGTCCCATTTTTTTTCATATATTTTTTTTCTCTTTATTTGGGTTTTTCGCCACGATCGAAAACTTAAAAAATATCAAAAATATCTGTTCTTATGTAAATAAAGAATCACTGGGTAAAAACTGGCGTGTTCATATATTTTTTGTTCTCTTTATTTGGGTTTTTCGCCACAGTCTAAAACTCAAAAAATATCACAAATATCTGTTCTTATGTAAATAAAGAAGAGTTTTTACCCAGTGATTCTTTATTTACATAAGAAGAGATATTTTTGAGTTTTAGATCGTGGCGAAAAACCCAAATAAAGCGAATATATATATATATATATATATATATATATATATATATATATATATATATATATATATATATATATATATATATATATATATATATATATTGCATTGGCTGCAAAAAACATATATTTTCGTGACCGTTTAGTATTATTATTATTTTTTTATTTATTGAGATTTTCGGTCAGTGTAAATAAGTTTAAATTTTTTATTGTTTTATTTACGTTTCGATTCTACAACGAACCATCATCAGAATACTTCTAAAGAAGTATTATTCTCTAGAAGTATTCTGATAATGGTTCGTTGTAGAATTGAAACGTAAATAAAACAATAAAAAATTTAAACTTATTTACACTGACCGAAAATTCCAATAAATAAAAATATAACATATATATATATATATATATATATATATATATATATATATATATATATATGAACACGCCACAATCATTCAGACATTCCTTTTTTTTCTTCTCCACCGACTCCCGGTAACAAAAAAAAAAACTGTACGTGTTACAATTAATTAGCTTATCATTTTCGGATTTGGGACTACAAAATACTTCCTATTTTCATCAATTGGTAGCGTGATATATGCCCCGCCCATTATATTGTATTTTTCATAAAATATTCTTAATATTTATAACCGTCTGGAGAACGACACACTAATAAAATTTTTTGCGACATTAATTTTGCTTTGTTATAGATAATGCACTTAGAAAGTTGGTTGAAGTCAGTAAACCTTATATAATGGATGTTACATTATACTGGTTCGTTGGCCTCTGTTGAGTATATGGTTTATGTTAGATTTAATCAGAGGATATTTTACATGTTAATGATTCTATCATTACGGATTCACGGATCTGTTGTAGCAGCAATAAAATAATCAGGGCTCATTTAGTTTCCTTGAATAGAACCACTATGATGAAAAAGTAAAGTTACTTTTTAAATAATACACAACATATCTATTTATTTATCCAAATTTAATTTGCCTCCTTTCAAGTATCCCCCTCCCCTCCCAAACTTATTCCGGCGTTTTTTTTCAGTTTTCGAAACAGTTTTTATACTGGATTTCTTGTATTTTCTTCAATGCGACCAGCAAACTTTCTTGAGTGTTTTTTTTTACTCAAAACTCCACGAAATAGTTTCTTAGAAGACTTTAGTAGGGAATAGGAAAATTCATCCGGTGAAATATCTGGTGAAAAATTCCCGAATAGTTATTGCTTCTCTGCCTTCACTAAATTCCTACCACTTTTCATAATTTTTTGCATAACTTTATCAATTTTAACTTTTGCATAATTTATCAATTACGAAAGGGACCATAATTTCTAGCTTAATCAGCGAAATGATATGAAGCTTCTGTCAGATGGCAACGACACTAATGCCAATTTAAAGCACAAAAGGTTGTTGCCACCATGTTGAAATAGCGGTAATTCAAAAGTTTCGTACTGTTTTGATCAGCAGTGGCTGGGAAAGCAATATTATCTCCACAAAAAAAAAAAATTATTAGAAAAAATTGGCGATGATGCATCACTTGGTTATACTTTAGTTGAAACCCATAATTATGAACAATTGAAAAGGTGCCGAAAATGTCATGGACATCCGCAAAAAGGGAAAAAAAGTGAGTTGATCGAGAGGTTAGGCATTAATACTTGTTTACTATGTAAAAAAATAATAAAAACAAATAATATCTATAATTTTATTGTAATTAATAATGTGAATCAATTTTTAGTACTTGCAAAAACATTTTAATTAACATGAAAATTCGTCTTGTAAGCTTCTTAGTTCCTGCACGGTTTGTGTCTCCGTCGATTATACTAATCTCTGATAATCATTGATCTGGTAATATTTGTTGAATAAAACAAGCATAATCATCAATAATGTTGTGAATCTTTTTATGACCCATCGATGTCTATAATAAAAGAAAAGAGTTTAATATCTACGTTTTTATAACGTTATTTTCGCCTTTTGAGGTCTATTTCCTTCTTCCATATCTACTCTTTTATGCTTTTCAAATAAATTGATTCTTGCTTTGACCACCTACAAACAAGTTAGAGGTTATAACTCCGAAAATCAAATTTTGGTTAAATAATTATACATTACCTTATTGATTGATTTATTAATTTGTTTAAATTCTTGATAGCTTAAACGATCAGGATTTTTTCTATTGGACCACTTTCTCCATGAATATGTAGTGAACAAATATAAGTGTCTTTGGTAACATCATTAACCTATCGAAAACCGACGATATTGCAGACAAAACTTTGGAAAACGTATAAAATAATATGTATTGACTTTAAATGATTTATAGCGTGTATTACTCTTATATACCCCACAACAACACCGTTTTGTTGTTCCTTCATACAGATAACAATAATAATACTGGGGAACAATTTGAAAAATAATTTCTGTTGAGCTCGATATTTAAGCTGTTTTATACGCAAAAAGACATGCTAATTCCAAAACTTTATTTAGTTTTTTTCTATCACGTCAAGTTTTTTTTCAAGTCACTACTGCTCTCCTACCGACGAACCTTCTTCGACCTAGGAGTGGGGGCATGAGTGACGTTACGTCATCCAAAACTGGTTCGGTCAGTTACTCATGAGATGCTAAAGTCCGCAGGTCTGTGTCTGGTTCTTTAGAAATACAAGAATGTGAATCAAGTGAAGATCGAAGTGACTCCACCGACGAAGAATTCAAAGTTTCCAATGATTCTG
Organism: Cosmopolites sordidus; assembly: GCA_031761425.1. Lineage (NCBI taxonomy): Eukaryota > Metazoa > Arthropoda > Insecta > Coleoptera > Curculionidae > Cosmopolites > Cosmopolites sordidus. The sequence goes on from JARFXV010001257.1 coordinate 153,999, forward strand.
TTCGTAAAGGATTCAATCAACATGAATTAAACGATTTAGAACGAGATTTGGGACTATCCAAAAAAGCATCGGAAATATTAGCATCAAGACTGCACGAAAAAAATTTGCTTGACAAAGAAGCTAAACTCACTATCGATTCAGAGAAAGTGAATTCAGGCAGTACTTCAGAAATAATGACGGATTTGTATATTGCCAGAACGTAGAAGATTTAATGAAAGAATTGGCCATTTCTAACTATAACGCAACTGAATGGTGATTGTTTATAGGTAGCTCAAAGCGTAGCTTGAAATGCCTTCTCCTACATAATGGAAATTTATACGGTTCAGTCCCAATAGGTCATTCAGTTTCTTTGCGTGAAGAATATGGCGACATAAAGAAAGTCATTGAGTTGTTGCAATATAACATGCACCAATGGATCATCTGTGTTGACCTTAAAATGGTCTATTTCCTTTTTGGCCAGCAACGCGGGTATACCAAGTATCCCTGTTTTTTTGTGCATGTGGGACAGCAGAGCTCATGAGAAGCAATGGGTGCAATCGAACTGGCCGCCATGATCTGACCTAAGACCTGGTGATTCAAACATTTTAAAACAGCAACTTGTCGACAGAAAAAACATTGTATTTCCGCCTTTGCATATAAAACTAGGTCTCATGGAGCAATTTGTTAAGGCTTTGTCAATTGAAGGAGACTGCTTTAAGTATATCATTTCGGCATTCCCTAGCCTGTCATATGAAAAGATAAAGCCTGGTGTGTTTGATGATCCACAGATTCGGCAACTCGTTAGAGATGAAAATTTCACGGAAACAATGTCCGAACTTGAAAGGAATGCTTGGTTGGTTTTTAAAAATATTGTTAAAGACTTTCTTGGAAATACACGAGCCCCGAATTCCATCGAAATTGTTCAACAACTCTTGAAGAGCTTTAAATAGCTTGGTTGCAACATGAGCATCAAACTGCATTTCTTACATAGTCATCTTGCTAACTTCCCAGAAAATCTTGGTAATGCAAGTGATGATGAGGGGGAGCGATTCCACCAAGATTCCACCAAGGTTATGGAAGCGCGGTATCAAGGTAGATGGGATGTCAGTATGATGGCTGACTACTGTTGGAGCATCAAGCGAGAATGTCCACAAACTGAACACTCTAGGAAAAGCTATAAGAAGACATTTTTACCATAATATCTTTTATTTATTTTTTTGTATAAACACAATTTAACTTTTAATAATATGTTAACCTCTGTATGAATAAAATATTCTAATCTATTTGGTCAGATCTCACCTTATTTCCTTTCGTATGTACACTTTTAAGGTAAAATGAGGGGTATGCTGTAGCTTAAAAACTTGACGTGATAGAGAAAAACTGTGAATATTTTTGAATTCAGAGATGAAAAATTAGTCAAAAACAAGTCACAGATTCAAGTCAACAAAATTGTTGTTCCCCAGTGTAATCGATAGGAAAAATGTATTTTTCAATTAAGGCACTTCTTTTTTTGCTTACTTTTTTGGTAACTTTTTTTCAATCAATAAATTTTATTTAATATTTTTTGATTTTAATTATTTGTACACGGGTACTTTAACATGCTTGTTTACAAGAAACAGTACGAAAAAATGTCTCATACTCACACAGGCGCACAAAACAAAATTTGTGAAGAAAAGACCCATGCCTAAAGCGCGCGAACAATAACTATGAGATAAATATCTAGTGTTGAAACATAAATAAATTAATCCAAAGATACAAGGTACGTTTCATGGAAAACAGGACTTTTTTTTAAATAGCTATTTCTACTGGCGCCATCTTTTGGTGGGCGTTGGAAAGGTGCCTCCTTCACTGTCGTTCTGACATAATTTCATGACATTCGGATCGTTAGTAGCCAAGTTATCGAGCTTAAAGCGTCAATGTGTTTATACCATCGGTCGAAAAATGCACATCGAACAAAGAGCAAATATTAAGTTTTGTTTTAAACTTGGTAAAACATTCACCGAAATGGTTTAATTAATGAAACAAGTATATAGTGAGGATTGTTTATCCCGTGGCAGAGTCGCATGAGTGCTTTAAACGATTCAAAAGTCGCGATGACATCAAAGACGACGAATATCCTGGTCCTAAAAATTCCGTGGTTACTCAAAATAACATTGAAATTGTGCACGAATTTATAAAAAAATCTGCCAAAATCTTCGTTGCAATCCATGGAAATATTACAAAGATTCAATCCATATCATTTTGATCGATCATGTGGGACTTCGAAAGGTTCGATTTCTTTCGGAAGGAAAAAGGACGAAAACTTCAAGTACAGCATTGTTACTGGTGATGAGACGTTTTGTTTTCAATATGATCCAGAAACCAAGCGTCAAAGTACTGAATGGAAGCACCCGAGCGAGTCAAATCCGAAGAAAAGAAATCTCGAGAAGTCAAAAATCAAAACAATGTTGATTTGTTTCTACGATTCGGACTGAATCGTGTACAAGCAGTTCGTTCCATCTGGTCAAACGATCATGCTGTGTTTTATTTTGGTATTGTGAAGCGTGTGTTCTCGCGTGTGATTTTTTTACGTAAAATAGCATTTTAACCATCACCATACTTACCTGATTTGGCTTTCTGCGACTTCTACCTCTTCGAAAAAGTTCATTTTTCGATGAAGGGGTAGCGTTATACCGGCATTTAAGCTATTTAAAAGGCGTCGACCGCCATACTAAAGGACATATCTTTGGCTGAGCTCAAAAGTTTATTCGTCAATCTAATTGACCGTTCAAAACGTTGCATTGACGCGCAATGAGACTATTTTGAATAAAAATAATGATTTTTGGTGAAAAAATAAATATTTGTTTTTTTTTAAGTCCTCTTTGTAGTGAGACGCACCATGTAATTGCTGCTGTGAATGAGTGGCCAGCTACACAACAAATTAGATGTTTTTCCTAAGATCACTTGCTTCAAAAATATAAATTTTAGCTTTAATATGAATAACACTTTTATTTATTATTATTCACGTATGGGCCCTGGTGGACCACGCGAAGTACAATTAGAGGCGTTTGTTGTTGTTAGCCTTCCTTTGCGCCCATACTAATTTCATTCTTTCGCTGTGAGCTTTTTTCCTTTCATCAGACCAAGTTATTCCAGTCTTCCTACATTTTTCTCTCTGGCCAACCTTCAAAACGTTAACCTTGGGTCTGAAATAGCCTCTTTCCTAAATTTCACTTTGTGTAATATTTGCTGATCTTAGGTCCTCTTTAATTGCAGCAATCCTATTTTCATAACTATTTGTCTAGTCCACTATTTGTCTAGTCAGATCTAGACTCCACTATTTGTCTAGTCAGATCTAGCCTACTCGGATTCATCCGATTTGTGTCCGTAAAACTTAAGTCTTCTATTTCACATATCGCTATGTATATCTGTGTATTGTTTGATTTCTTGGTTTTCTCGAAGTCGGTATGTTGTGTTATTTATTTGTTTGGGGACTAGGATTTTACTTATGATTTTTCTTTCCTTCTTTTCAATGTCCTCCATGTCTCTCTTTCTATTCAAAATGAGCGTTTCTGCCCCATATAGACATTCTGGCTTAATAACTGTGTTGTAATATCTCAGCTTTGTGTTTTTAGATATGCATTTTTTGTTGTAAATATTTTGTGTAAGTCTCAATGCCGTTTCCATTTTTTGACATCTACCCTTATTGGCCGTTTTTCATTATTTCACCCAAATATTTGAATTGAGAGACTCGTCTGATGTTACCATATTTTGTTTTTAGAAATGGTGTTCTTGGTTTGTTGCAGGTCATGTATTGTGTCTTTTCAAAGGAAATTTGGAGTCCTCCTTTTCTGCTGTTTCTTTTAGGATTTCAATCTGTTTCTATGTCGTTAATACATCTTGAGCCAAAATTGCTAGAGCATCAGCAAACGCCAAACAATCAATTTTGATGTTGGTTCTCCCCAGTTTAATGGGCTGGTTAATATTCAGGGCCGACTTTTTTTCACGCCACTCTTGTATTACGTTTTCTAGTACACAGTTAAATAAGAGTGGCGAGAGTCCATCCCCTTGTCTCACTCCAGTTTTAATTTCGAAGGGCTCTGAGATCACCTATGAATTTAACTTTTGACCATGTGTTGTTTAGTGTTGCTTTAATAACTGGCAACGGTTTCAGATCTAGTCCTTGTTGTTTCAAGATTTGGAATAAAGATTCGCGGTCAGTAAAATCATTTTTGTTTTTGATGTCTTTGGATCAACTTTAGATTCAGGATCTGTTCAGGGCAGGATCTGCCCGGTCCAAAACCTACTTGATATTCACCAATTTTAGGTTCTAACTATCCCTGTGCTCTGTCTAGTAGACATTGAGATAGAATCTTGTAACAAACTGGGAGAAGAGATATCCCTCTGTAGTTGTTTACATCCGTTCTATATCCTTTCTTGTGTAGTGGATGGATTAGAGCATCTTTCCAATCTTCCGAAATCTGTTCGGTTCGCCAAACTTCTTGTAGAATTTTGGTTATATCCTTGATTGTACCAGGACCAACGGATTTCAAAAGTTCAGCAGTGATTCCATCTTCACCAGAAGCTTTGTTATTTTTAAGCCGCTTAATTTGCCTAATTATTTCATCTTCATTCGATGGTAATGAATCTGGGTTTGTTTGTTTAGGGTTTACTGTTGGTAATTTGTTTAAGGGCTAAGAACAGTTTAGTATTTGTTCAAAATATTCTTGTTTCAAAAAGTTCTTTGCAATTGTCTTGGTTATTTAGAGCTAATTGTCAGTTTTCATTTTGGAAGCAAAGACTTTGGGGTTGATAGCCTGTTAATTTAGTTTTAAATGTTTTGTAAAAGTTTCGGGTGTTATTTTTTTGGAAATCTTTTTCTATTTTATTAAGTTGATTGTTTTTATATTTTCTTTTAGTTTGTCTAATTAGCTTAGATGTTTCTTTTCTTACTTCCAAAAAGATTTTATAGATTATTGCTGTTTTTTGACTGTTCCACTCTTTAAATGCTTTACTTCGGCATAACACTGCTTGCTTGCAAACTTCATCCCACCACGGATGTTTTCTAAGTTTTTGTAATGGGACCAACTTTAAGTCTGTTTTAATAATTTTTTGTTTCAATTCCTGCTCGTTCTGTGCTGTCTGTTAGGGTTGGTTTTATTTTCGTACGGTCGAACTTTGGTATTACCAGTCTCTTTTGAATAAGTTTTCGAGGTTTTAAGCTAAGTTTGATTCTAGTCAAGTAGTGATCGTGTCTGTGTTAGCTCCTTTCCTGACTTCAACATGACTGAACATTCAAAATCTCTTTATAATTGGCGTACGAAATGGCAATATGGTCAATTTGAAATTCACCCATGTACGTGTTTCGACACCTCCAGGTCTTTTATTTTGTCATTTTCTTCTTAAAATGGGTTGACATTTTTAGATTAAACTGCGAATTGATTATTATATTTTGTGGTATTAACTTGCAAGAGAATACTCATTTTTAGACTAACTACATTGGTAGTATTAACTTTGGCTCCATATCTACTTTTTTCGAAGCTAATTTGGGAGGTTTATCGACGTTCCCTTTGACTTAGTTTTCTCTGTTGTTTTCATGTTATTCTTAACGTAAATATTGCAGATCGATATTCATTTTTTTGATTACTTTTCAGAGTTTTGCGTAAGTTTTCGAGGTTTTAAGCTAACACTTTTATTTTTATTTATTTTTAGGATTTGTATTAAAATAATAATTGATTTTGTTTTATAATGTAATTCTTATTTTCAGAACATTTACTGAAGAAACAACTAACTGTGGTCGACCAATTTCATTCGCATCTGGAACCAATGAAATTTATTCATCGAGATCTCATAGAAGATCAGGTAAGTTATCTAATTAGTTTTAAAATAATTATATCAAATTTGAGGAAACTCCAGAAAGTGGAGGTGATACCTTTTGTTAAATCCGTCGAAGGCCTAATAACCTTTTCCAAAAACCTGGAAATTCTTGGTGTTTCCAAATCGATTACTACACCACATTGTTAGTAAGGTACTAAGCTAAATGGGAGGGCTGAACTGCTTTCTCATCGTGGCATTGTAAACCTGACCAATCTAGCCTGAGATGATAGATGAATCAAGTTTGTGATATCAATAATAATATTTTAAATAGAATAATATAATATAAAAGAATAATAGAAATATCTACTAGGGTCTCAAATTGGTTTTACAAGCCTGAGTTATTTTTAAAATGTTTAATATTTACACAAACCTCCATTGTGCCTATGTACACTAATTTTTAACTTACTGTCATTATTCAAGCATATTTTCCAATGGGCAGATTGCAGAACTCTCTTTGTTTAGAGAGTTTTTAGAGAATTTAATTTTCAAAATCAATTTTCTTCAGCGCGTATGTATAATAACTTCAGCGCGTATGTGTTAATTAACAAGATATCTCATGAGTAGATTTCTAATCTAAATCAATTTTTTTCAATATTTCCAATGAATATTCATAGACCCTTTCTAAGCCATAACAGATAATGATATTACGCGCGGTAATAATGAACTAACCACATGCATGATTAATATTTATTTTGAAATTCAAAGCGTAGCAATTTTCTTCGATTCCGTTTTTATAGCTTCGATATTTTCGAGAATAAGATTTAATTAAAATGCCGATTGGACAAGAGCCGTTATAGAAACCTGCGAACCTGGCAGGAAACTATAAATTTGGTGCTGACAGAAAATGCCCCAACCGTAATAAATAAACGAACTAATTAAATGGCTATTTGGTTAAACGTGATTGCAAGCCAATGTAAGCACTTGCAGATTTTTTGTATTGTTTTAGTTTTATTGTTGCCAGAAACAGAAGTTTATTTTTTTCCTTTTCCTGTTACGCATTTTTTAAATTATTTTCTTCATTTTCGTTAAATAAATACTAATTATTGTATGGAAATTTAGAGTATGAACAGTATAATTAAATGAAATGTTTTGACTGTTGAATGGATTTGTGAAATAAATTAGTGCCATTCAAAAACATTTACTAAACTAACAGTGGGAAAAGAAAAAACTTTTTCTCACTGTTAGTTTAGTATAGTTTTTATTTGAAAAAGGCACTGTGTGTCGAAACCATTGTCATACACATAATTTTAAATATAGTGGAACTTTTTAGATATTAATCTCTGCTTGTTTATATTAAATAAATCTTTCAAAAAGCCTGTAATATGTTGATCATATTTTTGCCATATGACAACATAGCATTGATGATCTAAATACTTTTTTACAAAATATAAATTCTCGAGATTCTACAGTTAGGTTTACTTTTGAGATGGGAGGGAGAATAAATTGCCATTTATCGACACTTTAATAATAAAACACAACAACACATTAAAAATTACAGTTGAAAGAAAACCTACAAACACAGATAGGTATTTCAATTTATTTTCCAATCACTCAAAATCAGTCAAAATAGGAGTAATTAAAAGTTTATATGACAGAGCAAAACTTGTACCGACGGTGATACACTTTCAAGACATTTTAATAAAAAACAATTACCCAAAGAATTTCATATATTAATCTTTTAAAACTTTTGATACCAGACAAAACAAACAACTTACTAATAACAATAATAATAACTCTCAAACAATTAACCTCACCTTTTAAAAGAATTAAAAGAGTAGGAAATAAATACAACATAAGAACGACATTTAAAACAAAAAATACTCTTAGATCTATATTGACAAAAACCAAACCAAATAACTCCACAACAGAATATCAAAAATGTGGTTTATAAAATTCCCTGTAAATGTGGCAAATTTTATATAGGTGAAACATCTAGACCGTTATATGTTAGAATAAAAGAGCATCATAAAAACCTTCTTAGAAACGATGATTTTAATAAATCTAGAATTTCCCAATACACATGGGAATCGGGACCTAAAATCAATTGGAATAATTCCAAAACGGTATTAAAAGAATCGGTAACAAAATACAGAAGATTAAAAGAAACCTCTATAATTAATTTAAATAAAAATAACTGTATTTCAATGCCTTCGGTAAATTTAAATTCAATATGGTTCTCGATACTAAAGAATAGAATTAAAAATGTTCAAGTATTTCAATACACAATAATCATACAGCAAACCTCACCTATATAATTTTTTTGGTAGTATGTCACTGTCGCTAAAAAAATTATTGTCAATGTATATTAAACAAGAAATATATATTTACTTACTATCTTTACAATATGATATTGGTATTAATATAAATTATATTTTAGATTCGTTTTGGAAAAGGGAGGGGACCTCCCAAAACGTTAACATTCAAAAGTTTATATTTACTTAAAAAGTTTGTTGGGCAAGTTTATTACAGAAAAGGAATCACAGAAATTTGTCTTCGTTTCGTTGTTGTTTTTTACAGTGATTCTTTATTTACATAAGAGCTGATCATTTTTGAGTTTTAGATCGTGGCCAAAAATTCCAAAAAATAAAAAATATTTGAACACGCCAAAATCATTTAAACAATCCCAAGACCCCAATTGCTTGAAAAAGTGGTCGGATATTAGATTAACAGAATGAGCGTTGTTAGAAGAAGCCGCGACGGACATTTCTCCGAAATAGTTTTCAACATTAATGACATTGAATGGTATTTCACCCGGTCCCGTCCGATTACTATTTATTTGTATCGATGCAACTCGCACTTGCCGAGCAGCGCTTCACTTGTTACGAAAATGTACGAAAATGGCTCGATGACTGGTTTGCCTCAAAAGAGCAACAGTTTTTTTAGCGTGGCATCCACAAATTGTCAAACATATGGGAAAAATGTATATCTAACGATGGGCAATACTTTGAATGAAATATTTTTTTATCGTTTTCATACAATAAACGTGTATTTTCTATACAAAAATTCTGGTTTCATATTTACATACCTGGTAAAATAATTGTCGAGATTTTTAATCGCTTTATTCCATGATTTCAATTTAAAGTTCGGTCCCATTAAAAAAAAATTATCCTATTCTTAAGATATTCTTAATAAAGTAAGAATGTCGTCCCATCTAAATAAATTTGAATTTTAGCGCCAGACAGTTCAGTTCACGAGTTTCAGTTTTACGACTTTCACTATCGTCCTCATCAACTATCAGAAACTCTCAAAGTCATATTAACTTTACGTTTTGTTTTAATTACGGTCATATTTTTCGCCGTGCCCACTTAAGACCTTGAAAAAAAATCGCAATAAATCTTACTCAAAGAGATGAAGATAAAAAAATAATTTTACTGCGGGACGGCAAATCTCATCAGTTGCAGGAGGACTCCTATCGAGTCGGTTATTGGAGCTCGTTTTCTTGTACTTTTTGTCCGTCTTTATTTCCTTTGTAAAACAATGCGAAAATGTAAAGCAGTATTACCGTGTGACTAATGGTGTTGTAGCTTTTTAAAAGAAGCTGTCAGTTAAAGCATCTGGTAATGTACCTGGTTTTATTACATAAGCAAATAGAGTTGGGGTATCGAAAGAGACAGAAAAACTATTGCAACTATTATTTTCCATTATTCTTGGAAGGTTATAAATAAAAACTGAACTGTTTTAAAGGATAAATGAATAAATCGTTTCATGTAATGGCGGTATTCTTAATTTTCGCCATTTTCGAGGTCGCTGTAAAGAAGAGTTACTTCACATGCTAATCTCTTATGAAATTTTATTGCTACTATAGTACGTTTCAATGCTATTGATGTCTAATGATTTCGAGTTAGCCTCATATGTTTTTCATGCGGTAAACATGGCGAGTTTCGAGCCAAATAAAGAGCATTTTCGACACGCACTACTTTTCTTATATTTCTTCTCTTTTTTGTGTTTTTTTGCCGCGATCTAATACTCAAAAAAAATATCAAAAATATCTGTTTTTATATAAATTAAGAAAAACCCAAAAAAGAGAAAAATATATATGAACACGCCACAATCATTTAGGTAATGCTACTTTCCTTGTTCAATCAAAAGAAAAATATATTTACGGTCACAATGTTTCAACACAAGACACATGTGTGCATTGTTTTAGATGATCCTAAAGTGGTGATTTCGACTTGAAAGATAAAGAACGTCCAGGTCAACCGAAAAAAATTGAAGATGCCGAATTGCAAGCATTGAAGGAAGATGTAACTCAACAATAATTGAAGTTAAATGTTGGTCGCCGAACCATTTGTGATCAACTGCATGCCATGGGAAAGATCCAGAAGGTAGAGAAACGGGTATCACATTAGTTAAAGGACAGACTGATGGAAAAGCGAAAAACGGTGTGCTAATGTTTGCTTCCTTAGCATGAAAGAAATACTTTTTGCATGGGATTGTGACTGGAGGCAATAAATGGATATATTTCGGGAATTCAAAACGTAGAAAATCATGGATTGACCCCGGACAACCATCAATAGCGACCGCAAGACCAAATCGCTTTGGAAAGAACACAATACTGCATTTGGTGGAATCCGAGGGGTGTCGTGTACTATATGCATCCGAAACCAGGTGAAGCAATTAAAACCATTCGCTACCGTTAATAAATGATCAGTTTGAACCACGCATTGATCGAAAAGTGATCAGATGGATACAAGACACGGAAAAGTGATTTTGCAGCACGACAACACATAGCGAAAGTGGTCAGAGAATCAGTAAGTGGTCATACAGTCACATCAGAAAGTGGTCACACCATTTCTGCACTTGGCTAGGAACTCTTACCCCACCCGCCATATTTACCAGATCTGGTTCCTTGCGACTACCACTTGTATCCGCACTTTCCATGAAACACTTCAACAATTACCGAGATGTCGAAAAATTGCTTGATGACTGGACCACCTCAAAAGATGTACGTTTTTTTCTGGGTCGGCATCCCCAAATTAACAGAAATGGGAAAAATGTGCAGCTAGCCACGGCGTATTTGAATAAACAAACCAGTTCGAATCTTTCCCAAATTAAACTATTAACCGCCACACCTAGGAAGTTGAACTGAAGGCGAAAGAAAAAACTTTATATTTTAAATTTTCCAATGATCAAACCCTTAAAGCTAATACCATTTTTTGTTGCAGATTTCGTTCAGTTATGCTAAAATAAAAGACGAATGGAACGTTGTCAAAATCGATGGTTTTGATGAAAGATATGATCAAAATAGGTAAGTTTTTTTAAGTTGGAGGCTTTAAATATGCAGCAAGTATACACGGAGATATAGTGAAAAGTCAGATAATTTTTTGATAGATGGCAGTACAATTGGTGATTATATTTTTGAAAAGTTGCTTTCTTTCGTGTAACGCTCCATGAACTTCAAGCCCAAATGACATTAAATTTGTTTAGATAGTATTCGAAAACAGATAAGTTAGATATTTTTGCTATCATGGAAGAAAACACAGTTGTTTTGTGTTTTGTCATGTGTTGTTGATAGAGAAAATGTACGAAAATGGCTCTGTGACTGGTTTGCCTCAAAAGAGCAACAGTTTTTTTGGCGTGGCATCGACAAATTTGCAAACAAATGGGCAATACTTCGAATAAAATATTTTTTATCGTTTTCATATAATAAACGTGTATTTTCTATACAAAAATTCTGGTTTCATATTTACATACTTGGTAAAATAATTGTCGAGATTTATAATCGCTTTATGCCATGTTTTGGGTAACTGGTTTTGGATTTTGGCTAGATAATTTTATAGATGCTTTTCTTACATCATCAAGATATTTTATTGTGCCTATCAACTAGCTGGCCAGTTTCAATCTTAAAACCTCTAGTAATATGTAATATTAACTTTCACATGCTTTTATATGTTTTTCATAGCATAACATTTTCTCTGGTAGTAACATATCAATTTTCTATAATTAAAATTGAAGAGTTGTTCGTTGACAAATTTAAAAGTTGCTTTAGAAATTTGATTATTTTTCTAAAATATGTTTTTTTTTAGAAAATTTGTTTTTATATGACAGTGCCAAACGAATGATTAAACAAAATATCGATTATTATTTATGATTTCAGTTGAATGAATGTAAATCTTGTATTTTTGATATTCGATCATTTCCAGAAATTCTCTTTTTTTTGTGTGATGTTCGGTCTTCACTATTGATGTGCTCTCAAAGTCAAAAGTGTGCTTTTTTCTTTGCCATGATGATTTGAGAGTATACACATACAAATACATACGATTTTTTAAATACTGACGTGTTGATCCTATGTAGACTCCATCGCAATCTTTGCACGGGATTTTATATATTATATTGCTTTTTTTCTCATTCGGAATTTTTTATTTTGATTTGCTGAACTTTTTTCATAAAAGGTTTTGGCTCTGGTGAGCGACAGTTATATTATGTGGCATAATAGTCTTTTGCATACATCAACAATTTCTGTACTTACTTCGGCGGTATATATTAAAATTGGTACGATACAGAGAATGTGATCCTGAGCAAGTGATCCTGAATGTGATCCTTACAGTTCTAACTCATAAGTTCCTGGGTCTCACATTCAATTACAGATTCTCTTGGAAGGACCATATCCATTCTTTGAGGCCAAATGTGCTCAGGACCTTCCACTTTTCGGACCACCACTGTATCTTCAAATTATACAATGCCGTAATCAATCAATCAACCAAATTATATTATTGTAGCATAATTTTCGCTACGGCCCCTAAGTCCTACCTGCACTCCCTAGACAGCATTCAAAACACATACTTAAGACTCATAACCGGTGTATCCTCCACTAGTCCCATTAGCAGTCTACACAACATCATCAGGTTAGTCATTAACTATCAGAAGGAACTATCTTCTCTTAAAGTACGGCATGGATCTCTGGCACTCTTTTTCCAACCCTCACCAATCCTTCCATTCACGCCTACTCAAAATCAACAGCCATAAAAAATTAACAGCCATGTCCAACATCCAACTTCACGCTAAAATTTCATTTCGTACTACTTTTTCTCTTCCTTGTTTACTACAGCCCATCCAAGTAGACTTGGATGGGCTATAGAAAGGCTATAGAAAGATTCCTCACTTATATCAAGTCAAATCCCACAAATTCCTTCATCATATTCTCTGACTCCAGGAATGCCAATTGGACTAGTGGAGAATGCACCAGTTATGAGACTTAAGCATGCGTTTTGGATGCTGTCTAGGGAGTGCAGATAGGACTTAGGGGCCGTAGCGAAAATTTTCCTGCAATAATGTAATTTAGTTGATTGATTGATTATGGCTTTGTATACTTTGAAGAGACAGTGGTGGTCCATGATCCAAAATTGCTTTATTATTATCAGCTTTCATCCGAAAAATAATCTCTTGTTCGCGAAAAACTCAACCTTAATGCAATCATATTGGGACAATCCCGCGAATCCTAACAAACTAAGAGTCCTTAAACCATTATTTTCCCAACCTCCCCTAAAATGTTTAATAGATAGGAAAACTAGAGTTTTCTGTATGGTTGCGGCTCATGATTGAACATTACAGATTATCTCACGAATTTCTATTGCAATGAGCTCCTATCTGCCAAATACATCCTCACCAATT